>CAUYTI010060393.1:0-48412 GCA_963575145.1 Galago senegalensis
CATAAAATCCACCCATTTAAAGCATATAATTCCACCATTTTTAGTGTATTCACAAAGATGTGCAACCATTGTTAAAATTAAATTTTAGAACACTTTCTTCACTCCAACAGGAAGCCTTGTACCTGTCAGCAGTCATGCCACTTTACTGGCAATTCCCAGTCTCCTAGCATTAGGGAGTCGCTAATCTACTTTCTGTCTCTGTAGGTTTATCTATTCTGTACGTTTCACATAGGCAGAATCAAAAATATATGGTCTTTTGTGTCTGGCTTCTTTCACTTAGATTTAAACTTAAGACATGAAACCATAAAAATACTAGAAGAAAGTGTAGGGAAAACACTTGAAGAAATCGGGCTGGGTGAACATTTTATGAAGAGGACACCCCGGGCAATTCAGGCTTCTTGACCTGTCCAATAGCCACAGAAATAAGTGATACCTGTTTCAAAAGGGCGTGAGGCCCAAATGAGATAATGCACATCAAGTACCGTGGCAGTGTGCCTGGCTGTGCAAGTGCCTAAAAACCCATATCCGTCCCCACTGCCATGTTCAGGGGACTAATGGTAGCATTGTTCCACTTTCCCTGGCAGCACTCACTGACTGTGTGCGGAGAAGAGGGGCGGTTTCAAGGTCGGACCCTCAGGCCTGGTGTCTGGAAGTGGCAGCTGCCTGTGGCTGCACACACGCGGGTCTGGAAGGTGATCTGCGGCTCCCCACCTGCTCCCCTCGGGACATTGGCCCCTCTTCCGCAGTTGGCACTTTCTTGGCTTCCAACACCTGCCTGGTACACGCTTTCCTCTGCCTGACTCTGGTACACGCTTTCCTCCGCCCGACTCTGGTACACGCTTTCATCTGCCTGACTCTGGTACACGGTTTTCTCTGCCTGACTCTGGTACACGCTTTCCTCTGCCTTACTCATTGTCCCTTGTGCTCCAGGGACTATATCTTGGACCTGTTTCTTGCCTGTCTCCATGGCTTCCTTGTGGTCACGTAAATCCATGGATATAAATGCCATCTTCCTCCCCAACTTCTCCCCAGAATCAGACCCCCAACTGCCTACCCAGCACCTCCAACTTGACATGTCCCTAGTGGAGCTCTCATCTCGTCCCCTCAGTGAGTGGTGGCTCCAGCCATCCCCACACAGCCTGTCTCCACTCAGCTTTCTTCTCTTCCACTCCAACTGACACGGCACATGTGCACCTGCTAGGAAGTCCCCCAGTCTTGAGTGTATCTCCCTCAAATGCTGATGCAGCAGGTATCACATGGACCTGGACATTTGTGTACTTTATAAGCTCCTGGGGACTCCTGTTACATTTTTATTCATTTACATATTCACAAGCCTTTGTCCAGTGGCTGCTGTGTGCCAGGGACTAGAGGAAAGCAGTTAGGAGTGCCCTTCTGACTGGTGTGTGTTGCTGGATGAAGGTACAGCCAATAGAGGTGCTGCCCCAGACACCCCTACCCCACAGAGGACCAACAAGACATTCTGGATGAAGGTGCAGCCAGGCTGGGCCACGGGCCTTCCATCCTCCACCCTACCTGGCTCTCCAGAAGCCAGGCATATGCCATGGCTGGCAGTCGGCCACAGAGTGGGGGCGGGGGCTGGGCATCTCCACTGTTGCCATGGTGACTGATGTGCATCTATGATCAGTGGGGACCTTTGAAGTGGACTTGGATGCAGGACAATGATGGCATGTCAGGTTTCAGTTCTTGAATGCAAATTAGGGCTCCTTTTCAACCTCTCAAGCCCTTTACTGCTTTTATTCTTGACATTAGATCAGGGAATAAAACTCTTTCAAATGCTATAAATTCAAAACACAGGCAATTAGGAACCCTCTCTGAGATGCAGGTCTTCCTTTAGTCTCTTCTTTGAAAAGTGGTTGCTTTTGTAGAAAAACAGAAGTGACTGCATGAGCCATCAATATTTTGTTGGCTCAACAAATATTCTGTTGTTCTAGTCTGTGCCAGAACCAACCTGGATGGGTATGGGGGGTCAGTGTGGTCTATGATTGACCTGTCTCTGACCTCCGGGGCTTGGTCAGGGCTGTGTCTCTGCACCTCAGCTTCCCTAGTACACAAGAGAGTGGAGACAGCCCGGGAGTTTTTATACGCTGTTTTCTGTGCAGTGGACACAGGTGAAGACTCTCGTCTCCTACCCCTGATTTGAACTGAGGAGCTTTGCTCTGCTGTTTTACAGACCATGCAGCCTCCCTGCAACATTTTGTTTGAAAACAGAAGTTCACGATTAAAACAAAAGTGTGGGGTAGAAATGAAACCCCTGGCCAAGGAGTCCCTAAAGCTTTCCCAGACAGTGTGTACTGTGATGCTGGCAGCTGAGATGACTGTGGATTCTCTGTGCTGTTAGGCCACATGGGGAGGGTGCCCAGGACTAGTCCAGGTGCGTTTAGTATGTAAATGTCCCTGAGATGGCAGACATCCTGCCCTCATTTTAAATAAAGCAAGGAGAGAGCACATCCAGCTACTCTTCTCACTGAGTTGACCGAGGGCTGCATTTCCAAAGGCTCTGGGGCCAGCAGCCTTCAGGGATGACAGCCTCTCCGGAGGACCCCCCCCCCCCGCCAGCTGCCTTTGACATAGGCTCATTCTGATGACTCTGGGTCTGTCCTCTCCACAGCTGGGCTGCCTCTTCTCAGAGAGTGAGGTTAGCTGAAGGAATGTTAGAGGAGGTGCCAGGACTGTCCCCCCAGCCCTTCCTGCGTTTTCTCCTGACATGCAGGTAGGAAATCCCAGTGGGCAGTGCACAGAACGGACCCTCAGCGCCCTCCCTCCTTCATTCTCAATGGGGACTGAGGGCCACCAGGCCTCCATTGCAAAGACATCCTGAGTCTTTCCCAAAAGCCACGTGTATTGTCTGTCTGGGCAGGGAAGCAAGAAGTAGGTTGGGGACGGGATGCTTTATTGATTATCTCCTGTCTTAAGAGCTGCAGGGACAGCCGCACAACAAACCCAGACAGTCTCATCTGGGCCACTGCATGGCCTAGGCTGACTCCAGGTTCAAGTTGTTATTTTTACCCTTAGGCTGAGTCTTTTCATGTTTATTTCTTTGAGACACAGGTTCCTTCTCTCCCTGAAGGCCAAATTAACACAAAGAACAAAGAGAGACTCTGGGTTCGAGAACAGCTTATATCAAAACACCTCGAATTGGTGAAGTCACCTCACGGTGTGAGGCAGTTGGAATTTTGCTTTGTCTCATCACCGCAGGGCCAGTCCAGAGATTGCAGGCTCCCGGGGAGCTGAGGCTGCCCCTTCCACTTTCTGTGGTCCTCTGGGCTTTCCGTTACTCCCCTATAAGAGGGGACTGGTCATGTCACCATTCTCCAGAGTTCTCTAGAACAGTCGAGGAAGCCCTATCAACAGGGAGGACATGGACAGGTTTCCAGGGGGCTGGATGGCAGCTGGCTCCCAACCTCCTGGGCCAGGGTCTCTCTGCCTAATGATGCCAGCCCAACTCATGGGCCCTATTGAGTCCATCCCAGTCCTCCTTCAGCCCGAGGCTTCCTTCTAACCCCTGTTTCCCCCTTTTAGCTCGGACCAGCCATCCTGCCAGGCCCTGCCCCGGGTCCCCACTTGGAGGCCTCTCACTTGTTCCTGGAGGACTGTTGACTCTGTGGAGTTAGATGTGGATTTTGGGCAGCTCCAGTTGTATACTAACGCCCAGGCCCCAGTACATTGTTATCCCCACAAGGTCAGGATGACTGAGTTAATCACGACTATGTCTTCAGAGCCTGGCACAACTTCTGGCACATAGTGGATGCTCAGTGAAAATGAATGTGTGAACATCAGACAGCACTAAGCAAGCCTTCATTATGTGCCCAGACAGCAGGGGACAGGAAGGCTTCCCAGAGGAGGCAGCACCCCTCAGGCTAAGCTGGAAGGCCCAACCAGGGTCTATCATTTGCCAGGAGGAAGACCTGGGCAAGGACCCAAAGGTGAGAGGAGACTGGTCAGGACAGCCCTTGCTCTGTGCTGACTCTCTGCACTTACATCCTTTAGGCATCACAAGCCAGCCAAGAAAGGTGCTAGTGTGATCCCATTTTACTGATTAGTAGACTGAGGGACTGAGAGGTGAAGTGACTTGCCCATGGTCATAAGTGGTGGAATTAACAAGGGTTCCAAGTGAGACTGTTTGTCTCCGGAGCGTGGCTCTTACTTGAACACATATCCCAGGTACTATGTGGTCCCCACTGGTTTTGGTTGAAGTCATGTCGAGAAGAGATGTGACACTTGTCCCCCTGTGGTGGACAATGAATATGTCACCATTGTCAAGGTGCATCTGCTCTTCTCAGAGACCAGGAAGAATGTTCTAACTGGCTTGATTACACATGCTGTTGGGCCCTTGCCCATTATCTGTCCCCTACTCCAGTGCCAGCCCCATTTGGGCAGGGCCCTGGCCTGCACTGTGCGCTGTGGTACCCACAGGGACAGGCACTGAGGCCAGTACACTGTAGGTGCAAAGCTAATATTTGCTACTGGAGATTCACCTCCCTGGAAATGCCTCCCTGCTGACATCCCCACTTCTCCATTTGCTTCCTGGGGAACAGCACTCTGTCACAGGTGGGAGCTGGGAGGCCTGGGCTGGTCAGCTCCCCACCCACGCTCTGGGTACATCCTGCAGGGGGCAGCCTGGGTCCCAGATGCAGTGTCCACGTGGAGAAGTATCTCCTCCCCATCTCATTCCTTCGCCTCCTCTCTCCACTGTGACTTTCCAACTAGTGACAATCCAAGTGTGTTCTGTGCCCAGGACTAATGTGGGTATGTGATTGTCACTGGCCTTCTGGGGAAAGATGAGAGTTCAGACAGGCTTGGGTTCACATTCTTGGGAGACTGACATGGAAGCCAATGGCACACAGCATACCAGGTGCTGAGACACAGGTCTCTTAGGTTGTTTGGGCTGCTATAGCAAAGCACCAGGGCCCATGTGGCTTATAAACCACAGACGTTTCTTTCTCCCAGTTCTGGGGGCAGGAAGTCCAAGAGTAGGGTGCCAGCCTGGCTGGGTTCTGGTGAGGGCCCCCTGTCTGGAGTTTAGACAGCTGACTTCTCATTGTATCCTAACAGGTAGAAATGGGGCTAGAGGGTTCTCCAGAACTCTCTCTATAAAAGAGAGGCCTCTTTCATAAGGGCACTAATCCCATTCATGGGGGCTTCATCCTTATGACCTAATCACCTCCCAAAGGTCCTGCATCCTGATACCATCACATTGGGGGTTAGGATTTCAACTGATGAATTTAGGGGGGACACAAACATTCAGTCCATTGTAGAGGGGGTGCAAGCATGAGAGGAATGGCAGTGGTGGTGCCATTATTTTGAGGAAGCTTCTTTCTTCTCTCTTCCCCTCTCCCTCCTTTCTTTCCTTTTGCCTTAAGTCCTTGAAAACCCCTTAAAACAAGTAATATGCATCATGTAGCTATTATGGAAAGCATTTTGATATTGTCCAGGAGGGCGAAGCTGTGCACATGTCATAATTGAGCAGTTCCTTTCTCAGGTTTGACTTTCAAAACATTTACCCAGAAGTTCACCATGAAGAACACAAATCTCTACAGCAGCACTGCTGACGATGTCCCCAAATGGAGGATGCCCAAATGTCCATCCACAGGTGAATGAACAAACTGTGACATGGCAGATGATGGCACAGGCTACAGGAGAGACCATGAGCAAACTCCAGCCACACAGGATGAATGAATCTCACAAGCAATATTGTACAAAGGAAACCAGATAGAGAAAGAACTCGGACAGAATTAACCTCTACTTAAAAGAAACATTTTAAAAACAGGTAAACTTCCACCACATCTCCAGGGAACCAGTACAGTGGTAAAATTCTAAAGAAGAGCAAGGACAAGAGGACCCAGCAGGTCAGGAGGGTGGTCATGTCCGTGGGGAGGAAGGTGATGGTGTTGGGAGCATATCTAAGGGCTCAGGCCCACCACAGGGATTTGTATCTTGACTTGGGGCCCGCTGGACCATTATTTTTTACACCATAAATATGCTTTGCACCCTCTGTGTATGTGTGATATGGGTTCTCACAAGAGCTGGAACCAGCAGGACACATGGAAGGGGATTTGTTAGGCAGAGTGAAGTCCCACACTAGGCCACAACAGGCCTGCAGGACTACAGCTCACAGTCAGGCCCAAGAGCGCCCTCCTGCTCTGGAGGTGCTAGTGCAAGTCCCAGAGTCCCAAAGCCAAAAACTCTGGAGTCTGACATCCAAAGGCAAGAGGAGAAAAGTTGGCCTGCTCAGGACGGGAGGGGGAAGCCGAGAGAGAGCGCACCCCACCCCCGCCAACTGCTTTGTCCTTGCTGGCCCAGTGGACTGGATGGGGGTCCCCTTTCAGGGACAAGCCTTCCTTCCTCAGCCCATGGGCCCACATGCCCATCTCCCACTCACCCTCACAGACACACCCAGAAACAAACCATTACCAGCCATTAAGGCGCCCCTCACTTCTGCTACGTTAACACCTAACGCTATCCATCACAGGGCTCACAGGAAATAAAACTTCAAAAAATGGGGAAGAGCATAAAGTTACAACTGGGAAGTAAAAATCTTCACCCTCCCCTGCTTCCCTCTCCCCCACACCCTTCTTATTCCCTGGAACTCTTTCCTGTCAAGACTAACACATGTATGTATAGTTTTTTGAATAAACATGTTTGTTTCCCTAAATCATATCATCCCAGACATGCTCTCCTGTGACGTGGGTGTCACTGGAGAATGTCCCCTCATTTTCCACAGTAAACGCTAGGCTACTTAACTCTCTGATGTGGTCACGTGGGGTCGCTTAGTTTTGCAGGCCCCTGTGTGAAGACATTCGGGAGGTGTCCAGGGTTTTTCCTATTGCAATTCTGAAGTCATACAAATGAACTCACATTCAAATATTTTATTTTTTATTATTATTATTTTTAAGCAGGTCCAAGCCAGGTTTGAACCTACCAGCCCCAGTGTATGGGGCTGGCGCTCTAACCATTTAGCTACAGGCACCCGGCCTGACCGTCAAATATTTTAATTATTAATAATTTTCAAAAGATTCCTCACCCTTAACTACTTTCTCCCACATGGGCTCAGGCTTGTCAAATGCCCGAGGTTATAGGAGATATTCAACCTCTCCATCTCACAGATGCATGCTCTCTCTCCTTAGAGCAATTGGGGTTGCAAGATCTAGAACTTTGAAAATGAAACCCAGGAAGTCGCTCTGTCAACAGCATCTCGGGACACCTGTGCAGAAGGGCTGAGCCAGAACCATCCCAAAAGTCTCCCAGAAAAGGGAAAGGTCAGTGTGTTTGTGTGTATTTTCCTGCAGCACCCAAACAATGGTTTTGCACGGAGACAACGTCTTCTACAAGACAACAGTCAATAAAAATCCAATTGGACATAATGACTGGATTTCTCGCCCTCCTCGGAGATGGTGACAGTGATTTCACAGATGCCTTTTAGTTACAGACAAGTTTCTGAGTAACATAATTAGGTTTGGGTCTTTGCAGCCTGCCCTATTGGACTATTGATTCTCTACTAAAATCTCCTGCCCGGCGGATGTTTGGGTGTGCAGTCAGCATAGCAAGTGGGTGCAGACGGCTTGGAGCAGAGGGTGTGGGAGCCTCTTCAGAGCCATGCCCCAAATCTGCTGCCCCCTCCTAGAGTCTGTGGCTGCTAAGTACTGCCTGTGGGCACCCACCTGTTGTCCCCCCCAGTGTCAGATGTCAGTTGTCCCCAAACTATCAAGGTCCTGGAAGCTGAGTTCCAGTCCTCACCACTGGCCTCATCCCTGTATGACACTGGGTGAGGCACTTCCCCTCTCTGAAGTCTTGTGTCAAAGGCAGCCATCAGATGTCATGAGCTCTAAGGCCCCTTCCAGCATTGATATGCAGTCCCAGAGCCAACTAAGAGAAATATAACGTGAGCTAAAAATGGCAGCCACAGAGGTAATTTAAAACTTTCTAATAGCCGTGTGGAAAAAAAAAAAAAAAGAAACCAGGGAAACTAGTTTTACAATTAGGCTTTAAATTAAAAATAAATTGAGACACAATGATTGTACAGACTCAAGGAGTACTTAGCAATGTTTTGATACGTACAACGTATAGCGCTTAGGTCAGAGTAATTAGCACATCCATGATCTCAAACATGTATCACTTCTTTGCATTTGGAACATCCAATATTCAGCTAGTTATTTAAAACTATCTATTGTAGCTAACTATAGTCACGCTATAGAGTTAGAGAACGTGAGATCTTAGCCCTCCCATCTGGCTGTAATTTTGTATCCTTTAACGAATCTCTCCTTCTTCCCCACTTCCCCTACCCTTCCCAGCCTCTAGTCTTTTATTTTATTTTAATTTTACTTTATTGTTATTTTCTTGAGACAGAGTCTCACTTTGTTGCCCTGGGTAGGGTATCATAGGGTATCATAGCTCACAGCAACCTCACACTCTTGGGCTCAAGTAAGCCTCTTGCCTCAGCTCCCAAGTAGCTGGGACTACAGGCGTCTCCCCCACAACGCCTGGATGTTTTTAGAGACAGGGGCTCACTCTTGCTCAGGTTGGTCTTGAGGTCCTGAAGTCAGGCAATCCACCTTCCTCGGCTTCCCAGAGCACTAGGATTATAGGCGTGAGCTACTGCGCCCGGCCTGTTTTATTTTTTATGAGACTAGCTTTTATAAATTCAGCAAATGAATGGGATCATGTGTTATTTGTCTTTTTGTGTCTGTTTTTTTTTTTTTTTTTTTTCACTTACCAGAATTTCCTCTAGTTCCATCCATGTTGCCTTGAATGACAGGGTTCATTCTCTTTCAGGGCTGAATTGTACTCCCTGTGTATGTAGCCTGCTTTCTTTATCCATTCACCCAGTTCAGGACATGTGGGGTGACGCTGCATCTTCTTTTGTGACTGGTGCTACAGTAACATGACAGTACAGATGTCTCTACAGTGGGCTGATCTCCTTTCCTTTGGATAAACGCCCAGTTGAAATTACTTTTCATAATATATTTTCTCGTGTGTGTAAAATGTCATTTCAGCATGTAACACTATGGAAGTTATTAATGTGATATGTTACCTTTTCACTAAGCCTTTCAATTCAGTGTGTATTTTCTACTAACTGCACCTCTCAACCCACCTACTCTGATTCACGACCACACTCGGCGAGGACTGAACAACGCAGGTATACTGGTGTGCTCACAGAATCAGCTCCGGCCCTGGGGCTTCACACTGGGTGTTCTGTGCTGATGCCCTGGGTCAACTCTGAGTAGCCCTGTGCACTGTTTTCAGGGAAGCAGGAGGAGGGGGTCACTTCCTTTGCTGTCAAGGAGTTGATGCTCCAGCTCGAAGAAGAAAAAAGAAAAGAAGAGGAAAAATAATAAGCCCAGATGAATCTGCTGGGAGCTGGTAAGTGCTTTAGTGGGACAGCTATCAGGGCTGTATATGTTCTTGGTGGTGGAAGCCCAAGGAGGGCTGAAAGGGTTATGTAAGGGTCAACTTTTGCATTAGAGAGGGGACTTGAGTCAGACTCTTGGGCTAGGAATAGGATTTGGAAAGTTGGAGGGATGAGGGAAACAGCATGCATGACGACTGTTTCTGGGGCACTGATTGAGTGGACCAGTGTGATAAGAGCAGGGAAGGGTGGGGTGGCCATGACAAACCCTGGAAGCCAGGCAGAAGCGTTTAGATGTGAGGTATCAGGGAGCCACCTAGGCTCTTGAGTTAGGGAGGGGTGCATGGAAAGAATATAGAGGCTCATGGAGATGCACTAAGTGATTGTCAGACTAGAGGCAGCAACTGGTGTGGGGAGGCCGTTAGGAGGCTGCTGGGGGAAGGAGCTGGTGACCAGGATGGGAGCAGGATGAAGAGGGCACAGGGGCCATTCAACAGAGAACTGGAGGAAGACTGTGCCATGTGCCACCACCTATGCTTTGACGGGGTCGTTTGGACCATGGGGTGACATCTGGGCATTTGGCTTCTGGCTGGACTCCCCTGGTCAAGGGCCAGGGGACATTCTAGGAAGATGATCTGCCTAAGCAAAGACTCAGAGTCAGGCAGGAACAGAGGTGAGGCATGGGGTGGGGGGCGCTGCAGAGAGCTGCTAGGGAAGGAGGGTAAACAGTGATTCAATCCTTTGGGGCTTTAACAAGCAGGGACAACAATGTCTTGTTGCAAAGCACATTGGGTGGGTTTCACGGTCAGTCAGCATGATGGTAGGAACAGGGCTTTCTAGGACAAACCAGGTAGGAGGAAGCGAGAGCTTGGATATGTAGAAGAAAGCGGGTAGGCATTCCAGGTACAGAAAATCACCACACAAGGCATGGAAGCTGGCCTGGGCAATAGCAGATCACAGGCCCCTGGAGGTAGCCAGCGAGGGCCACGGTCCTGCAGGTGGTGGGTGCTGATGGTCCCTAGATGAGTGGCCCTCTGGTTGTGGACTCAGTGCTTAAGTGATCAGGGAACTTGGGTCAACCACAGCATTTGCTGAACTCTTAGTCTATGCCAGGCAGACAAGGCTCTGGGGAAAAAGCCGAGAGCAAGACATTGAAGGCCCTGTCCTCACGGAGCTCCCATGGGAGGGATCCAGAAGCCAGACATGAATGGATCACATTAGTAAAACTGTGGATATAATGAGAAGGGCCAGGACTGGAAAGTTTGGAGACCTACCAATAAGCTCAGGCCATACATGCACAGGGGTCAGGGGAGGCTTCCAGGGAAATACTTTCCCATCCATTTACTGTCAACCTATCTATGTTTTGACCAATAGAGGGAATTATAACTAGATGAAGGAGGAAGAGGAAAGGACATTCTAGAAATGGCCTGAGCAGGGCCCTGGGGCGGGAAGGAGCCCAGGTTGTATGAACAGATGAAAACGAGATAATCAGAGAAGGAGAAGAAGAGCTTCCCAGGTGGAAAGAGCAGGGAGTGGAAAGGCCTTGAGGCAGGGAACCCTTATTGAAAGCAGCCCAGTATGGTGGGAATGGAGGGGTTGGCAGAGGGGGAAAGGTAGTGGCCAGGAGGACGGGAGGAGACTCCCAGGCTGAAATGCTGGGGACCTGGAGATACAGCAGGACATATGAGTCATGCAAGGGCCCAGATAATCATAAAGGAATCCAGTTTTAGAGTGGGGGTGAAAACAAAGGTTTGACCCTGGCCCAGGCCAGCTAAAACAATTGCAACAAAAAATTAGCCAAGCACTGTGGCGGGCACCTATAGTTCCCACAGCTACTTGGGAGGCTGCAAGAAAATCGCTTGAGCCCAAGAATTTGAGGTTGCTGTGAGCTATGATGCCATGGCACTCTACTGAGTGTGACAAACTGAGATTCTGTCTCAAAAGAAAAAAGATGGAGAGAGTGTTTGGGGCTGAACCAGCATGTCCCGTTGGGCCATGCTGGAAACCTCTGATCTTAGCCAGGAAGGATGGCTCATGCCTATCATCCCAGCTACTTGGGAGACTGAGATATGAGGATCCCTGAGCCCCAGAATTAGAAACTGCAGTGACTTATGATCATACCACTGCACTCCAGCCTGGGTGACAGAGTAAGACTCTGTCTTTGAAAAAAAAAAGAAAGTAAGAAAACTTCTAAAGTTAACCCAAGTGCAAGGCCATTGAAGGGGTTTTAGACAATGAAGCAACTCCACTGGTGTTTTGCAGCTCTCTCTATCTGAGGAGGGTAGACTGTAGGCAAGGGGGGCGCTGGGGACAGACATGGGGAATGTTGCAATAGCCCAGATGAGAGTGGAGGATCAAGGCAGAAAGCAAATGAAGCCCTGCCCTTCACAGTTGGCTGTCTCCTCGGCAGCCTTCAATTACAGCAAATGTCCTCAGACAGGTTGGTGATTCTATTAAAGTAGCCAAACCTGGAGACCCACAAGTACAGACAATGCTGCATGAAGCCAATTAATTCAGTGATTGAATTATTAAGTTAGTGCATCTATGGCTTAATGTCATTGGTAGTCGGCAAGGCATACTTCAGGTAAATTGACATTTGCTTTGCCATTGCCTCTTGAAATCAGAACAGTTGATTTGGTTACATTGTATATAGAAAATATTCTTTTACAGTTGCCTACGCAGAAGACATTGGAAAAACATGAGAACAGAAGCATGCTTTTTTAAAATTGTACTCTCTTTATTTATACTATGTATGCTAAACAACTATGAGAATTGGCTCAAGGAAAAAAAGAACAGCCTCCTAACTGAGGCAGATCTTGGCTGATACCTTCCATTTATACTACAAAGGAATGTGAAGTCAACTATTGTTTAGTATAAATATTGATTAAGCCAAGATGGCCAATGCTTTTGATCTTCTGTGTCTGCTAATCGTTTTGTTCAGATGTTCTATCAATTGCTGAGAAAGGAGCGTTTGATTCTCCCACTTTGTGGAATTGTCTATTTATCCCCCCAGTTCTGTCCATTTTTGTTTCACTTATTTTAAGCCCTGTTGGGCGCATATACATTGTGACTATTAATTCTTCCTATGGATTGTCCCTTTTCATCAATACGGAAGCCTCTTCTTTATACTTCTGTTTAAAGTTTTGTTTTGAAATCTATTTTATGCGACAATATAGTTGTATCAGACTGCTTATGCTTACAGGTTGCATGTACATGCATTTTATATATAGTATTTGTAACAGAGGGAATGATCTGAAAAAGGGTAAAATGTTTTATGAAATGTCTCTTTAACCCCTCCCCCACATTTTTTTTTTTTTTGGGAAATTAAAGCCTGTATCCCTGTCCAAGGCCAGCTGCTCCCACCAATAAATCTGGAGGACCTCGCTGAATCTGGAGGACCTGGGGGAGCAGTGGGAGCACTAGGAGATGTTCCAGAAACAGCAGCTCACTTCCAAGGATGCTGCCAGGGTCCTGCTGGATGAATACCAGGCCTAGTGAGGCATACAGGAGACTGCCATTGCAGAGCAGCTTACTTTGAAGTTCTAGACTCAGCAGACCTGCACATCATTTCAACATTTGCAGGAAGAAACCTACCAAAAGTGAGTAAGGCCCTATAGGCCAACTGGGCCCTGGGATGTGCAGAAATAATTTAAATTTCCCATGCCAATGGGTATAGATTTGTCCAGGACCTATGTGCCATTCATACTATTACACAAGTGACTATGATAGTTGCATTTGAATGGCAACCTCCTGGGGCTAGAGTGGCCTCACAGCACTGCTGGACTGTGTTGCCTGATGGGTTTAAAAGTGCTCTTCTGCCCTGTTTGATGGGAGCTTAGCAAGGAACTTGCAGAACCCTCAATTGACACATCTGTAAACAGCAAGTTACTCATCTAGGATTTCAAATTAGCAAGGTAACATGGCAACTGTGCAGGTTCCTAGGAATGGCAGGGTTCTATTGCATCTGAATCCCTAACTTTGGGCTAATAGCAAAGCCCTTATGTGGGGCCCTTAAAGGGACAGAC
Organism: Galago senegalensis; assembly: GCA_963575145.1. Classification (NCBI taxonomy): domain Eukaryota; kingdom Metazoa; phylum Chordata; class Mammalia; order Primates; family Galagidae; genus Galago; species Galago senegalensis. The sequence continues at coordinate 13,390 of CAUYTI010060393.1, forward strand.
GTGGCACCCCTGATCTGGACTACTGACTGTCAAAATGCCTTTGAAAAACTAAAGCAGAGTCTTGTGACTCCCCGACTTTGGGGTTGCCTGACTTGCAGACATGTTTCATAAAAAACAGGAACTTAGCCTAGTTCAGATGCTAGAAGACACCCCATGGCCTGAGGCATACTTCTTATAGCCACTGGACAGTACTGTGAATGGATGACCCCCTTGCCTCTCGGGAGTAGCAGCTACTTGTGAGTTGTTATCAAAAGCTGTGTCCATTCTCAATCCTGCTACCTGGTAGCTGAAGAGAATGAGCCTTTGTAGCTTGACTATTGCCGGGTCTGGAGTCTGTCTATTCTAGCAAGATAGAATCCCTCAGAAGCTGATAACAGAGCCAGATTGCAATCTTTTCACTGGTAGGAGCAGTTCTATGGACAATGAAGGGCTGGGTATGCAGTGGTCATGGAATCTACTGCTGCCTGGGACTTCAGTCCAGAAAGCTGAACAGATTGCTTTGGCCAGAGCTTTTCACTTACCCAGATGAAAAAAAGGTAAACACTGATGCTCATAGTGCCATTTGGAAGGAAAGGGGTCTCTTGACAGCAAGGATATTAAGTATGCTATTGAAATAACGGCCCTGATACAGGCCATGGCTGAACCCAAGTGCGGAACCACCAGGCACTGTCCTGGTTAGCAAAAACGAACTCACGTGTGCTGCATAAAGACGTCAGGCTGCTGGCAGAGTTGCTGAAGAGGCCACTAAAATTGATCTGTTCTTAGAGTGTTGATACCCCAACTAGATTTAGATCAATATAACTCCCACCCCTTTATGACTAAAGATTGGGGCTCTGACATTTGGGATGGGACTGCTAGGTGGAGACAGTGTTCTCATGGACGTGTTCTCCTACCCAAAGCCTTGATTTGGCTTATTACGAGGCACCCACGTGAATGCATACCTGAGGGGCATGATTCCCTCGTGGATTTGGTGGGACCTCATTTGAGAGGACCCCATTTGCAACAAACCATGTGTTTGAAACAATCCAAAGGCAGAAAAACAACCTGCTGCATGGAGAACCCAACATATGGGGGACCCACCCTCCCAATGACTGGCAACTTCACTCAGATGCCTTCATTTGCATTAGTAGATACCTTTTTAGGCTAAGCAGGGGCTCATCCTGCCCAAATGGAAAAAGCATCTAACAAGACCAGAATCCTTCCGAAGGTAGTCACTCTGAGACAGGCTCCTAGGAGCAGCTGGCCTGAGACTCCTCCTTTGCTGAGTCCCTGCACACATACACCAACTCAAAGCAGGGACAGGCCTTGGAGGATGACAGGATGTTGGGCATCAGCAGTCTACCAAAAAGAAGCCAAGCAGATGAAGAATGGCGTGCTGGTGACAGATGCCACAGGCAGGCAGCTGCAGAGACAACTCAGCAGCTCCTTCTCCAACCAAGACATCAGCAGGCACCATAACAGTACGGCTGAGCTGCAGAAGGCCAGGGCCAAAAAGGAAGAGACCTAAAAGCTTATGGAGGCAGACAAGGCTCAGACTGGGAAGGTGGAGCTGCCCATGTGCTGAAACTACATGAAGCCTATTGGACGGCTCATCTCCTTCCTGAGCGTCATCTTCTTGTGGAAGCACACTGCTGCCCTGGCTCAGTCTCAGGAACAATGACCACATTGTCAATGGGACCCAGGAGCACACTGAAGTCCATCTGAGCTATGGGTGTAGCAGCACTGTATCTTGTCATTTTAATTGACATCTCTCTCTGATTACTAGTGTGTCTGGGTGTCTCTGCAGGAGCGTGGTAGCCATTTGGACTCTCCCTTCTGTGACCTGCCTGCTCCTATCTGGCCCAGCTGTCTGCTGGCCTTTATACCTTGCTTCCATATGTGTGCTAATCAGTATATCAAGTTTGGCTACTCCAGGGACCGCGAGTCTCTTTAGGATGCCTTAGACTCTGGCCTGTCATTGATATTTCACAGTGTAATGGACCAGGAGGTAAGTTTGTCATCCTTATTTCAAAGTTCTCTGGTGGTGGTGGTGGGGGACACCCAAGGATGTTCCCCATGGAACACTCACACCATACCGATATTCAGTTTTTCAACAGCAATAGATAACACCCGATGAGTGCCAGGCTCATGTCACTAAATCGCTATAACTGAGGGAGGGACTGTTACATTTGAGTGACATGAGAAACTGAGGCAGACAATGGTTAATTAAGTGGCATGCCTTTTTGGGTCATACATGTAAAAGTGACCCAGTGAGGATGCTATCGGTAGCTTAAACATGAGATGCGTGTTAGTGTAGCTCAGATTATGTCTACTTCAAATAACTGCCGTGTCCTAGGTGGCTCTTACCTAAGTGGAACTTAGGAATTATCACTTCTAAATAATGAAATTTAATGAAAAAGCCAACCCTGGTGGTACCTTTGCACCTTCTCAGTCCCTAAATTCCAGAAAAGGTGCAAGTGGGTGAAGGCAGAAGGCAGGGTGACTGAGCCCACCAGTCTGCGTTCCCAGGGAGAACAAATAAAAGTTACGTTCAGTAAGCGGCTTCCTCAAAGCCTGGTCCTCAAGGAATGGCCTTCAGCAGGGAAGAGGGACCAGAACGTGCCCTTCCCCTTCCAGAAAGGTACTTCTCGCTCAGGGGCCCACAGCGGGTATTTAAATGGGCATTTATAGTGTTCTGGAGTCTCAGTGATGAGTGAGTCCTAATACCTGGGAAAACAGAGATGAGTGATCACACCTGCAGGGGTAAGTCCTCATGGAGAGGCAGAACTTGGAGGCAGTACGGTTCTATTCGGGCTTACGTGTGTAAGAGAGGGACCTGAGACTGGTGATGGGGTTCACAAAGGCATGACTTTCCCCAAGAAGTGAAAATAGGGTGAATAATGCATAATAAGGAGGCTGCTAGGAAAAAAAGAGGAAGAACTTCCCAGGAAGAGGAAAGAGAATGTGCAAAGGCCCTGAGGCAGAAAACATTGACAGGAACCCCTGTGGCTGGAGGTGGAAGGCAGGGGCTGAGAGGTACAAGAAGAAGTTGTGGATGCCCGAAGGCCCAGAACAGGCAGAGTCTCCTAGACTGGGCTCTTCAACCTGGAATGCCAGAGATACTGGGTATATAGGAAGATTTCCCAAGCCCTCAATTTCCACGTGTGTTCCATTTTAAAACAGATCTAGCAGAGACAGAGCAGGATGAAGGCATCAGAAGGCTCCTCTATCACTTCCCTTCTCAGCGATTTACTGTCTCCAGCTGGGCAAAAGAAAGACTCACCTGGTACCTAATCTGAGTCTGAGCACCTCACTGTGGTTCAGTGTCCAGAGGCACAACAATATCCCAGGCACTGAACAGAGACGATGTGAGGGCTCTAAAAGTCCCCTCCCAGCCATCTCTCACTGTACTTCTAATACAATTTTCCTTTTATGTTAAGTATTGGTCAAAGTTCCTGTTTATTTATGATGTCTTGATATTTACATAGCATAGCATTAATGATTGTTATAATTACACAATCCTAAAGGGAATTTTACAGCTTTAAAGCCATATGAAAATTTTTAAAAGTTAATTCATATTCAAATGTTTGTTGCAGTTTCCCTAACAGGTAAAGTGATGAACATGGACTTTAAATGATAGAAACGTTAAACATAAATTCTGTTGGAAATGGAATGAAAACAAACTTTGGCGGTGTAAAGGACACAATGTAAATTTTTTGACTGTGAAAGACAAACCTGTTTTTATTTTTAAGTATGAGATAGTGGTCTTGCATTTTTACAACATTTATATTCCATCAGGCACACTTAAAAATAGATGTAATAATTATGTGTAATTATATGTAATAATTTTACATATAAAGGTAAATATGTGTAAAATACCCCCAAACGATTAAAGTTTATGATAAAAAACTCATTTTAGATGCCAGTTTAAAAATGTGTAAGGCATATATATTTAAACAGAGTTCTTTTAAGGGGTACCACTGAAAACTTTGAAGACTCAGTTATAGGCCATAGGGCTCTGGGGGTGGTGGCAGAGACCCGGCGGAGGAAGAACAGGGCTAGCATTTTCCCTGGGCTGGAGTTTAGTGAGGCTTCCTGTGTCCACTACTGTGATGTCACTACCAGATTGTCAGAATGTAAGCAACCCCCCAGCAGGGATTTCTCTGGGTCACTGCTGTGTCCCCAAGCATCAACCATGTGCCTGGCACATAGTAAGCACCCACTGCACAAATTAACACCAAGTGCCCAGCACATAGTAAGCACCGACTGCATGAATTACCACCACCTGGCTGGCATATAGTAAGCACCCACTGCCTGAGTGAACAGTTGACACCAAGCCTTCCCTTTGAGTGGGGTGCAGTGCTAAGTGCTGTCTGTGCATCCCCCCTCTCTCCCAACGACCCTGAAGTCCAATCAGTATCCTTGTTTCAGAGGTAGGGAAAGTAAGGCACACAGAAGCCACATAACCTGCCCAAGGTCACCAACCAAGGAAGTAGCAGGCTGCCACCCAGGCATCCTGACAATGGTCCTTAACAGAGACGCTTCTCTGTCCCCACAGTCCCTGGGTAGGGCCTGTATTAGTGGGTTCTGTCTGGAGCAAACACTCTGGGGCACTCCAGGAATATGACACATCTCATATCCATCTCCAACAGCTCCCTGCCATCAGCCGTCTCCTCCTCAGCACTTGCCTTCTCTCCTCCCTGTTTAATATTTAAGTTGCACATATCCTGGGACATCCTGGAGACCCGTGCTCCTGACCTACTTACCTATTCAACCATCTTTTCTCACTCATGGGGTGGGGGTAGGGTCACAGGGAGAAGCATGGGGTGGGGGTCTCTGGAAGGAAATAAGGAGGTAGAGAGAGTGGGGACAGTCACACATCACACTATGGCTCCAGGTGGCCTCCTGCTGCCAACCCAAGCAAACATTAATAAAACAAGGTCAGACTCTTTTGCTAAGAGACTGTGACAGGGTAACATTTATTCTAAGTGGCTTTCCAAGAAAACAGCTCCTGTTCCTGCAGGCACTCCTCCCACTCCCACCCTGGGCCTCCTGAGCTCCAGAGATGTCAGAGGGACATCTGTTCATTTTCCTTTGTTTATAAAAAAGACTTGGAACTCAGAGGTGGACTCTTTGCCCTGGGGAGTGAGGACAGCAGCTCTGAACGGGCCACAGAAGGGTACTTCACCTCTCTCCGCTGTCTCTGCCCCAGACCTCCCGGGCATAGCATGCAGCAGGGCCAGCACAGCACACAGGCCCTGGGTCACCTGCCATCTGAGCCCTTGAGCTAAAGTGCCAGGCACTCACCAATCTCCAGGGTGCCCCGCCCAGGTAGCCTCAGAGACCCACACATGCTGCTCCCACTTTCCCACACCTGGATTCAAGGGCTTGGGACCCCCCTCCTACTTCCACTGGGGAGTGACACTGAGAAGTGTTCCCCCACTTTCAAGTCACCAGCTTGAGGGTGCCCAAGGCTCAAAGGCTTCAAATGGCATCCGGTATTGTGTCTCAGAGGGGAGCAGATGTTGAGGTGCAAAGTGTGGCTTCCTACGAAAGAGAAGTCTGTCCCTGGTCCCCAATACCTATGATCCCAGGCGCACTTACTCCAGGGCATTGGTTCAGTCCAGATGGTTCACTTCAGGGACACTGAGACCACCAAACTTGTTCACAGCAGAAAAAAGCACTGATACCTGCCTCCTCACCTTGGCCCTGACCTTTCACCTCTCGCGCAGAGCTCCTGACTTCTTCCCTCTGCGCCCCAGGTCCAGGTCCCCAGAGCGCGAGGCAGAGACCCGGAGGGTCTGCGCTGGGGTGAAGGCGGAGGCGGCGACAGGGCGGCAGCGGCCCCTCCCGCTAGCGACAGCGCCCCAGACCCCCGCCCCCGCTCTCGCGGCCCATGACGTCAGAGCCGGACCCGGTAAACTGAGCGGCGGCGGGCGCTGGGGCGGAGACTGCGCCCCGGAGCCGCCCGCACGGACGGAGCCCACAACGGCCAGGGCAGTGCCACGGTCAGACGCGGAGGACCTGAGCAGGCAGGCGCAGGCGACCCCGAGGTAACGCCGGCCGCGCTCCCCGCCCACGGGGCACGGCGCCAGAAGCTACCGAGAGAGGGCGGGGGACCCCCCAAAACCCCACACGCGGGGTTCCGGGAAACCCAGGGAAGGTGGGGTGCAGGGTGCAGGGCGCAGGGAGCGCGGGGCCGGTGGCGAGTTTCCAGCGGGCAGTCGGAGAGGTGGGAGCCTCGGGGGCGGCGGGAAGCAGGGCAGCGCCCGGGAACCCCAGCCTGGGTCCCCGACGGCGCTCGCGGACGTTCTTCCCCGGGAACACCGGCGCTGTGCGGACGCGCTCGGGGCCGGCGGGCGGAAGCTGGGGCTCCAGTGTGCGCGGCCCCGTGCGCGGGGACTCGTGGACTGGAGGCCCGGGTCGCGTCCGCCCCTCACCGCAAACCGCGTCCGCAGCTGAGCCCCGGAGCCATGGCCCTGACCGAGCTGGCGCTGCTGCGCTGGCTGCAGGAGAGGCGCCACTCGCGGAAACTCATCCTCTTCATCGTGTTCCTCGCGCTGCTGCTGGACAACATGCTGCTTACCGTCGTGGGTACGTCCAGACTGGGCGCTTCCCTCCCCGGAGCCCCTTCCCTGGACGCCCCCTTCCTCGTGACCCCCGCTTCCTCGGGCTCCCCTTCCCTGGGAATCTCCTTCCCCGGGCGACCCCGTCCTTCAGCGCCCCTTCCTCGGGAGACCCCACAGCCGGACGCTGTACTTATCCCAGGGCGGTCCTGGAGCTCTGCGCCAGGCAAGGAAAGTTGGAGAACACGCTTTGCAAAAAATACATCCCCCTCCAGACAGCCGCTCCTGGGCTAGGAGGAGCTGTGTCGGTGGCTGTGGCTTCACTTTCCCGGCGGTCAGGTCTAAAACTGTGACATCTGATAAGACCCAGAACTTGTGTTTCCTCCTGATAATGTCCCGCTTCCTCTCGCCCATTTTCACCGCGATGAAAAAGATTTCTGTTAAAGAAGAACAATTCCCAGAGTTCAAAATAAGGTGTTAGAATAATTATTTTGTCGTCTGAAAAGGCGACTTAATAATTTGGTGTAACATATAAAAAACCAAGTCACTATCCATCTCTCCAAAAAAGGAAGTGACATTTAAATCTATTGTGTGAGTGAATGATTTGGGGTGGAAACTTTCAGGACCCACTGGGAGAGCAGTGTGAACAGGTGGGTTTTCTCCTTTTTCCTATAATGGATTTTTGAAAAAGGAAATAATTTAAATCCAGGCCTCTTAATTAGCCCCATTAACAGAAGAGTATTTGGCATCCTTTTTAAAAAAAAAAAGTCTATTTTAATTAATAAAAAAATCATTTTTCATTTAGATTCTCAGGGGTGTCTGCCGTTTCTCCCCGTTTTCAGGTTCTGGAATGGTAGCAGAGCCTGGAATGGTCAGGTTCGCACCTCTTGGAGCACCAGCTCTGGGCACTTCTGTTTTCAGTGACATGGGCCTCAGTTTTCCTCTAGTTTGAATGCTCAGCTCACACACACATGCCCTGAGTTTCTGTTATTTTGCTTTTCTTTTAAGAAGTCTTAAATCTTACAAGTTGTGTGAAAAATGGCAGATTCCCACTCATGTAAGGGAAAGATGAGTCAGGCCTGTTGCAGAATTTCCAAATTATTCCTTGTTACAGGTTGATTTTTTTTCCAGGATACATAATGAAATTTAGATTTCTGTTTCCTTGATTTGTTCTTTTGAGCTCTTCTTTCTGAGAAGTACCGGGTGGCACTGGGTCATCTTGACTTTGGACCATGTTTAAATCTCAGGGCAGTCAGTTTAGTATAGCCGCTGCCCCTGGGAGTAGAGGACCCCTCAGAGCCTCTGGGGGCCTCATGCTCTCTGGGGAGTAGTGTGGGCGTCCCCTAGGATGGGGCCAGGAGTAGAAACAAGGACACAGGGGCCCTGTTGCTGGGTGTTACCTCTCTGAGCCTCTCTGGCATTTGATGTGATGTACTTGTGCTGGCTTTTGTCCTGATCACCACCCTGCTGTCCATCTCTCCTTCCCAGTCCCTATCATCCCAAGTTACCTGTACAGCATTGAGCATGAGAACACTACAGACACCCAGACCTCCAGGCCGACGCTCACGGCCTCCACTGGGGACAGCTTCCGGAACATCTTCTCCTATTACGACAACTCTACCATGGTCACTGGGAACGTCACCCGAGACCTGCAGCAGGGGCGGCTACGTAAGGCCACCACACTGCACATGGTGACCAACACGTCCTCTGCCCCTTCTGACTGTCCCAGTGAACAAAAAGACCTCCTGAATGAAAACGTGCAGGTTGGCCTGTTGTTTGCCTCGAAAGCCACTGTCCAGCTCCTCACCAACCCTTTCATAGGGCTGCTGACCAACAGGTAGGGTAGATTACTGTAGCAGAAGAGTTATAGATTTCTGTCATTCCAAGGTCATGTACCCTCTGGAATTCTACTTCTTACTCATTTGTTGGAATCTGGACCATCCATGGTGGGTGAGCTAGGGGAAACCAGTCTCCTTCCCTTCATGTCTCTGTCCTCAGATAATCATGATTTTTCCTTTATTCCACCTTTCTGCTCTCCCCTCTGACATTCAACAAGTAAGAAAATCTTAAAGAAGACAGAACAAAGAGGCCGTCCCTAGGTGGGAGAACTTTGGTGTGTCTAAGTGCCACGTTTCATAAGGATGTTTGTCAGAATCACCCTTGGGCAGCAAAACTCCGCAGCTGTCATGGCTGTCCTCGGATTCTGTGTGCCATGTGGCTGCCTCTTATTCCCCATCTCTGGTTGTGCACTTCTGTATGGAAAGCCAAGGTGACTTAGCAGGCTGGCGTGGTAAAGGCTCTGGTAGATGGCCAGCCAGGGAATGTGGGATGGGGCCGAAACACCACTGCAGAGATGGAACTCTCAGCGCTTGCTAAGGTCATGACTGTGTTCTTTCCCTTGTGCTGTTCCTGTGCACAAAGGGAAGAGAAGTGAGATTATTGTCTAGATAATCCAAGCTGTCCACGTTAGCTTTATATTAATCAGGATGTTCTAGATTTATTTGGTATAAGCGTTTTTACTTCTCCATTGTTGGAGACCATTCAGGAAATATTTGTCCTTCTGCTTAGGTACAGTTTGGTCTGGTCTGTGGGGCTCAAAGCACAGGACAAGGGGCTTGGAACAGAGGGGAGAAGGCAGTACTGGAGGGTATTGGAGCCTGAAGGGGATCAATGCAAGGATGGGAGCAGGTGTAGCTGAGGGAGTTGGTGGTGGGCTGCCAGGTGATGGTGTAGTTCCCCCAGGGGCCCAGGAGTAGAAATAAGGACTAAACTAGAAAATGTGGTGGGCAGAGGGGTGAACTAGAGGGCAGGGCTGAGAGAGGAGTGGGTTACTGTTGTGGGGACAGTTGGAAGCCATGAGTGATTCCAAAGCCAGATTGAAAAGTCAGTGAGCCACACACAGTTGTAAGTTGGTCAGCCCAGCATTCCCAGCAGGCAGGGAGCAGGGAGTTCTTCACACCTACCTGGGCTTTGGGGTCAGGAGTTCAAATATTATTGAGCATTTCGACAGGGTATTAAAGCAAGCGTGTGGCCCTTCTGACAGCAGAGCCCTGTGTGGCTCAGGGGGTGGAGAGTCTGTGATGGGAGGAAGCTTGGGGTAGTGGGGGCTCACCAAGGGGTGGCAGATCTCACCTTACCTGAGCACCAGCTGTCTTGGGACTTACAGATGCTCCCATGATGAATCGGACAAATTGATTTTCTGGACTGAGTGGTGCCACTGAATGGATTTTAACAATCCCAAGCCACGGCTAGCCTTCGAGTCTGTGCTGAGAGCAGTATTATAAGGCTGCCACCTAAAAGGTGCTGAGCAAATTAACTTGGCGATGGGCCGACTGTGAGCCCCCCAGTATCAAGGTGACACTGAGCGGCACCTCTCTTCTCCTGAGGACAACCAGACAGACCTCAGTAGTTGCAGAATTTTTTTCCTTTTATCCAGACTAAGAGCGCTTCTTAAAATGCATCAGGTATAATTACAGAAAATGGCTCAGGGTTTTGTATTCTGAGAAAGCAAACAACTCAAATCCTGTCTGTGAAAATTGAGGACATTATCGTAATAATGCCTTGCCAATCACTTGGGCAGACCCCTTACCACCAAGGCAGTGTCATACTTAGAAACTCTGGCTGAAATGATGTGAGTATTCTACTCTCACAAATGAAAATGAAAAGCTTTTTGAAAATTCCATTCTTGTTTTTAATGCTTTGCTTATGTCGTGGGGGAAAAGCTTGTTTAAACCAGTCAGACCTTTCCCTTGTTAAATGCTCCAAATGCACTGAGGTTGCAGCCACCGCAGCTCATGTTTGGGGCTCAAAAAAAGAAAAGAATTGTCTTCCAAGAGTAACCTAACTTGTTGTGTGACTTGTGAAATTTAGTCTATTCTCATGGTGATTAATCCACTTTGGAAATGATCTAAAGCAAAATTTTAATCCCCAACTGGTTCACCTAGCTACACAGCAAATTTAAATATGATCCTTATCTTGTAGTGTTTCCTGGTAATGTGGAAATGCAAACAAATTTTAATGTTGGTTTAGCTAAGACAATTAATTGAACTCTGTTGCCCCTTCAAAATGATTGTGATTTGTAGTTTAAAAAAATAGTTTCTAGACCCAGTAGATACGACTTTAGGGACCTGGCTGCTTTTCTGGGCACTGCTTCCTGCCAAAGTTCAGAGGGAATCAGTGACATAGACAGGATAGATACATCCCATTTGCCTTGGTAGTCTATCCTAGTGAGCCATTGTAAATTGTCTTTTGATTTAATTTTGTCAATCACACCCTCAACAAGACATGTGACTCACGTTTTCAGGGTTGTAAGCAAGTGTATTTAAGATAGCATTTTAAAATTGGTTGTATGTTTCTCTTTAAAGAGTAGTTAAAAATATGGTGCATCAGAGCTCACAGAGGCTTTATGAAAAGCTTTTGGGCCAGTGTTACTATCTTTTAGGCAAAGGAGTTTGCAGCTCTGGAGGAGAAAGGGTTGGTCACAGCAGTGGCAGGACTAGAGCCCAGGTGTCCAGACTGTCGTGTTCCAAGGCACTGCTCTTCTCCCTCCCTGTTCTTATATCATACAGTTTATACTTCGATCTGCTAAAAACAAAGAATGCAGCTTAAAATCTTCCTTGCATTTACTTGGGCTCTCCTTGATTATGTCAGGCTGACCTGGGAAAGGCCCAAACAGTGGGTATTTTTTATCAATGAGCAGTGTATAGAAAACATTAACCTGATTTTTTAGACATGGACTTTCCATGGTCCCAGAAATATACAGTCTTTTTCTAGCTCCTCATGTGAGCTGGCCTGCCTCATACATCTTCAAAGATGTGGGGAAAGCTGGCTAGGGTCAGGGCAGGTCAAAGCATTCCTTTCTGAAGGTGGACTGAGTCTGAAATGAGAGACCTCATAGCACACATGGAACACCCAGATGCGGGTACTTATGGTCATGATAGTGCCATGTGAGTGGCTTTTAAAGTGGGTAGGTGACATAGAAAGGTAGGCTGGCTGGCTGTTGTTTTACGCGCTCATGTCAAACCCTGAACATATAAAGTAGCAGTTCTTGGTAATGTTTCGGTGTTCATTCAGCTGCTGATGCAATACAGGTTACTCCTGTTATATTTATTCTTCATGTATTCTATTTTTTACTGAAAAGATGTGAACCAGGTTGGTAGCAAAGGACCTTTGACTTTGGCAATGTAGAGATTACATATCCAATAACCCACATTTCAAAGCCTGAGGGTGCCTGGGTTGACTTGGAGGCTCTTGTGATTTATTTTATAATTCCAATTAAACTACTGATTTCACAATTGCGGTTGTGTGTAACAAGGTGGTAGCAGGAATTGTACTGGTGACACCTGTCATCATTTGGTCCAGTCACTGAATTTTAGAATAAAGTAGAATAAAAAGAATGTCTCAGGCAAATAAACGTGAGATACCTTTACATCCCCCCCTTCCATCTGTCAGATAAAGACGTGGCATCAGCCTAAGATTCAAACAGTAGTTGCATCTTTAAAACCAAAAGATACTCCATGCCAAACAGCTGGTGTGGGAAAGAGTTAACTCCATTGCTGGAGACGCTTCCAGTAGCTTCCTCCGTAGCTTGTCATTGTCTCGGTGGTGATCTGCTTTCTATCAAGTCATCGTCAGTGGCTTAATTTATTTCCATAGTTACCTCGTATGTTCGAAAGCAGTTCTTTTTCCTCACAAATCTTAGCTAGCATCTGAACGGTGAAGAGGAAGCCACAGGGCATGTAATCTGTATGAAAGCTACTGTGCTTATCTTTCTTTCCTAGCCTCAGCCAGTTGGTCTGACGTGGGCTTGGTGGGAATAAGCAGTGACCTTTTCAGCTTCTCCTTGGACAGGGAAACCAGCTGCTCTGAAAAGGGAGCTCCCATCTTAGATGCTGTGAGCATGGCAGGGAGGGTGTGATGGGTCTTTGCTTTTGCAATAGAGGAAAGTGGCCGTGGAGTGTCAGCATTTCTTGTGGGATCAGAGGCTGCGTGTGAGCCAAGGCCTTCCACCTGGGAAAGTGAGACATCTGCGGCCCACGGACCTCCCTCCTGGGAGAAAGAGGCAGGCAGCCCCCACAGCTCACCTTGAATTGTGTTTCATTTCCTAAGTAGCTGACAAATTTTCTGTTATATCCGAGCACATTTAAAATATCATTCTGTTTAGTGCATTCATATACCAGACAGACTACCTTTTGGGAGTGTGCAGAGATCACTGTAAGGGAACCCGGTACCTCTCTTCCCATCTGGGGATGGTCTGCACCCAACTGGGCCCCCTTCCTTTTGTCATTTACCACAGTAGAGGGAATGTCATCTTAGCAGTCCTGAGACTAGAGCGTTCAGTTCATCTCTGTGTCAAAGGTGAAGTAAACATTAGTGTTAGAGAAAAAGTATTATTGCCAATAACTAGGTAGGGACATAACGGGGTTTCTTACTGACTGTCTAGGCATGTATAATTAATATGACTTTTCTTGTTGTAGGAGTTTTTGCAGGGATTCAGGGCATGGTTCTGAGTCTTACTGAGATTGGATTAACTGCTCCCTGATGCTCTTTACAGGATGCTGGTGGCTGAGATGAGTCACACGGGGACAATAATGGGACATTTGGTCGAAGGTTTGAGAATCAGACGTGGCTCTGCTCAGCAGTGCTGTAGAGATGGCACAGAACTGAGACAAGAGGGCTAGTCACATGTAGATTATGACTAAGGACAGTTGAGTTTCTGTCCATTTAGGAGCTATTGTGGGGAAGGAGAAAGGCCCTTGGCTTTCTGCCCACAGCTCAGTGACCCTGGGGCTTTGGCTGAGTCTCCTACGATGTTCGAGATGCCGGAAGAGTTTGAGGGTGAAGGCACAGGAGGTGCCACATCTTGTCTTCTTTGCCTTGGGGCTGAGCTCTGGGGAAAGATGGTGCTTGGCATTTTCTACTGGGAAGCTCCATCCAGAAAGTGTAGTCACAGGCGCATCCAGTAATGAGAAGGTGGTGACAAGAGCCCAGTTGTGTCCAAGGCCACTGGCTTGCTGTGCAGCCTTGAGTGAGCAGCTGTGTCTCTGATCAAACCCCTCGAGCAGGGTTTCTTGATCAAACCCCTCGAGGAGGGTTTGATCTGGTCAGCCTTCAAGCTTTCTTCCAGCTTTGCTATTCAGTATCCCATACACTCTCTATTAAAATCCCAAAGAAACTAAAACAGCAACAACAACAGCAAGAAAGCACAGTAGCTACAGAATTTCTAAAGCAAAGGCAGTACGTGGGGTGTTAAAAAGAACCTTTTGGTGATATACACCCTTGTGGATTTCAGTGAGACCCTGCGCCCTGCGTCCCAAGAGCTCCTGTGACTGTGTCCCCATCCAAATGTATGCCTGCAGGGCCCAGCAGGCATTAGGCACTCAAAGTATGCCTGTCACCTGGAATTGGGGCAAATTATTTACCTTTTCTGAGCCTCAGTGGTGGCCATCTGAAAAACAGGGCCACCCTGCATGCTGGTGCCCTACTTACAGTCATGAAGAATGCCTAAGTCTCCTGGTGAGCAGGGACCGCAGTGGCTGCCAGCCCACCCAGCTGCGCCCTGCCAGGGTCCCTCAGCCACTGGCTGGATTGCAGACTGGGTGTCGTATCACTGGTGGTTTGGAAGCCACAAACAGAGGTTGTTAATTGTTACCGAGTTTTGTCCTGAAACTGCCCTATGGTCTTGCCTGTAGTCTGCAAAGGGACCACAGGTATCTTATTTGGCTTTAGGGATGGCCCTGCAGCCAGAAGGGCTCCATATCAGACCCTTAGAAATAGCCAAAGTGAAGAACTCATGAGGGAAGACTTAAGCCCCCAATCCCAGCTTTGACGCTATGTTGGGTCTTCACCCCCTAGACTTTCTGAATGTTTGTGAAAGGGGGTGAAAAGCCTGTGTATTCCATGGTAGCCAGGGATGTTGTCACATGTTTATTCTTTCACAGGACATGTCATAGTTGCTGAAAATAAACTGCCTGTGAGTCCTCGCTGAGCCTCACGGACGTTTCCTTGCTTGGTACCTGGAAGGGCTGTGTAAGCCCCAGTTTGGGCTTTCTGTGTCTGCTGAGTAACAATCATGGAACAGGACCGGGGCAGGCTGAGAGGGGGCGCTGCCATCTGATGGCTGTGTGAACTGTAGCTCAGAATCCTGTCCTCTTTCCTGGCGCCTCCCTTTGTGAATTATGTTTTTATTCACAGTAGGGGTCTCTGTGCATGGTTCGTGGGGGGAGGGACTGCCTCGGAATCTGTCAGTGATTTTGAGACGCTGTCTGCATCTTTGGTATTTGGTCTCTGGATGGGTGTGAAGCAGGTTTGAAAAAGGGGCAGGAGGACTTTTGGCAAGATTCTATTTAAAGAATAGGTAGTATAGTTTGCAAGGAAAAGCCCTGGACTATAGGGAATGGCCCAAGTGAAGTTAGCCTGATGACATTTGATAAGTCACTTTTTCATGCCTTAGTTTCCTCATTTGTGAGATAGGAAATAACCCCAAATTATTGAGCTGGGGGTGGAAGTGCTTAGAGAGTTGAGTGTGACCTTGAGATGAAGCTGCTGTGATTGTGACTTTTTATTACAACCTGGAAGAGAAGGGTCCCTCCAGGGGAGCCTGAGACTCAAGTTATTTGGTCCTTCTGCTGTCTTGGATTCCATTTGGAATCCAAGGGTCCAGGGCTGGAGAGAGAAGAGGCTTGGAGACATTCAGGCTCCTCTTGGTAGGGGCAGATCTGCAGTTGGTCAGGGCTCAGCCAATGCTGGCTCCTTGCAGGGCAGAGAGGCCAGGACCCTCATGCCTCACCTTCATAGCAAGGACCAAGCTGTCTTCTTAATCCGACAGAACAGTGGAAAAGAAGAAAGAGAATGAGGGAGGAAATAAAATTTCTGAAGCATCTTCTGTGCTCTAGGTATCCGGGTAGACAGTTTGATATCCACGTCTTTCTCTGTACCCAGTCCTGGGAGGTGGGCAGTGATCTCTTCACAGGGCTGAGAGGAGACTTCCTTGGGGTAAGTGGCAGGGCCAGTGTCCAGCCGGGCAAGGGATACAGGAAATGTTGGGGTCTTCCCACCAGTTCTGTTGACCTGGAACCAGACCACTGTGATCTTTGAACGATTTGGATTTTGAAATTTTGCACAGGAAAACAAAACAAAACTGAGGACCGCATTTGTAGGTTGGCCTCACAGGGTCAATAGGAAGGCAGATCTTTAAAATCTGCTTCCTGGTACCACTTAGATATTGTGCATTTGCCTTTGCTGCTAGTGAATCACTATGGCCTTTTATCAGAATCATTTGATTGCACTTGTTCCTTTGGGAGCGCTCTAGCAAAGACTATAATTAAAGGGATAATAATAAAAGACGGAAATCAGGGCCATGTATTTTGGATGTGTTCTGAGTTATTTGCCAATATTGTGTTAACATTTATTCCAGAGAAATTTCTGTTCAGAGTGGCAGTCTGTAAATGTATTCACGTTCCAAGACAGTCAAACATGAAAAGGTCAGGTAGGAAGTACCAAGTATATGAATCTTTAGAAAAATCCACCAAATGCTTATCTGCCTGATCCCAGAGGATAACCAGGAGGGAATCAATATGAAGTCTTAAAAAAATACCCAGCAGTCACCAGATTTTTCTCGTTTGTGTTTTGCAGAATTGGCTACCCGATTCCCATGTTTGCAGGATTCTGCATCATGTTTATCTCAACAATTAGTAAGTGTCTGATGTTTGCCCTCTGAGTGTGGGTCTCAGGATGGGCATTGATGCCATGAGCCAAAAATTAAGAATCTAACTAGGGGGGCTTGCGTACTGGCAGCAGCTGCAGAAAGGAGGTGACAGAGTGAGGTTTCCCTGGAGCAAAAGCCCGAGGTGGTTAATGTGGAGATGCTCCATGGGTTAAGGGAGGGCTTCAGAAGCCGTGTGGGACAGGTGCATCCGTTCCTGATGGCGCTGACATGGGTCCTCTCCTCCCGGCAGTGTTTGCCTTCTCCAGCAGCTATGCTTTCCTGCTGATCGCCAGGTCGCTGCAGGGCATCGGCTCCTCCTGCTCGTCTGTAGCTGGTGAGTGCAGGGGGGCCTGAGCCAGAGACGGGTAGGGGGTGTCCCTTAGCAAGTTAGCTGGGCTGATTTGGGCAGTCACGTAATGGGGATAGTGGGGGTTGGGCCGGCGAGGATGATTGAAGAAGGTGTCCTTGTCGAGCTTGATTCTGCTGGCTCTTGTATTCTAGTCCATCTGACAGGTTTGGGAAGATCACAGGAGTCAAGTTGGAGAGGACAGGTGAGTCACAGGTGATTCTTTTGCTGTTGACCATTTCTCGCCCTGTTTAGGGATGGGCATGCTTGCCAGTGTGTACACAGATGATGAAGAGAGAGGCAACGCCATGGGGATCGCCTTGGGAGGCCTGGCCCTGGGGGTCCTAGGTAGGTGAGGTCACTGTGTGGGTGCACAGATGCAGCGGGGCACAGCGAGGCTGAGTCCACACCCACTCCAGAAGCCCCCCTTTTATTTCTTGCTTGCATAGAGACTTTGAAAGTGGTAGGAAGAGTCCTGAGCTGGGAGGCCCATGGCTTCCTCTGTCTCTGCCTCAAACCTCCCTAGACCCAGGTGGACAGACCCTTTCCTCTAGGACATTCTATGAGTTATGATCAGAGAGAATTTTCCTGCCTGCCACCTCTGCCTGTCCCAGGTGCCCTGGCTGACCTCCCACGCCAGGGGATGAATGACTTCCCTGAAAGGAGATTTGGAGGCTTCCCCCTTCATCTTTTCTCTTCCCAGCCTTCATCTTGGAGGCTACTGGCTGTGCTAATTTATCGGATAAAGGTCCTGTTTACCCATTTCCTGGGCTGTCAGCAGCACAGCCCTGGGCCTGGACCTGGTTTCCCTTGAACCTTTGCTTCCAGGGTGACCTTTACGGTCTCTTGCTCATTTCTCTTGCAGAGAGCCACTTGGAGGAAGTTGCCCCCAAGGCAACTTAGCTCTAACTAAATAGGATGGGGACCGTCACTCCAAATCTCTTTTGGAACAAAGTAAAGAGAGAAACACAAGAAACAAATGAATGGTTCTAATGGGGGGAGGCGTGACCCTAGTGGCTGACACCGGCCCCCCATCTTCTCCCTGCAGTGGGTCCCCCTTTCGGGAGCGTGCTCTACGAGTTTGTGGGGAAGACGGCTCCATTCCTGGTGCTGGCCACCTTGGTGCTCTTGGATGGAGGTGCGTGAGTCTGCATGAGTGTCTTGTCACAACCTTGTCATCCATGGCAACATGCACTTGGGGCTACACCTGCTTTCTAAAGGGAATTGTCTCTTTTTTTCTTGTAGCTATTCAGCTCTTTGTGCTCCAGCCTTCCCGGGTGCAGCCAGAGGTAAGCAGCTGGGAAAGGAGGGCCCTGCCAGGGCCACATCGAGGGCCCTAACTCTGTTTTCTCCTGACAGAGTCAGAAGGGGACCCCCCTCATGACCCTGCTGAAGGACCCCTACATCCTCATTGCCGCAGGTGGGGCTCTGTAGTCTTCACGGTCTGGTTGTGTGTGGAGGTAGGGGTGGGTGGCCTGGGCCAATTTTCATTTTGCTGCTAGAAATGTTGGGTCCTAGACCCACAGAAAAGGCAGAGTCATAAGTCACAGGAGATAGTTTTCTTCCACCATTGATTTGTGACACTCAGCCAAGGTTCTTTTATGTTTCCATCTGGAGCAAATAAAAATGGTGTCGACCGAGCTCTGCAGAGCCCCCTGGGTCCTGGGGGGGGGGGGCCTGCAGTAGCAGCATGTCTTGTGCCAAACTTGCTCACTGAGTTTGAGTTGAAGCCCATCATTGTCTGGCCTCAACTTTCCAGAAGGAGTCTGTAGCCTCAAGGCAGTGGCCTTAGGTGGGCAGTCTGACTCATCTTGCTGTGTTTGAATGGAGACTGACAGGGGAGCCCCCCCGCCCCCCCCAGGGCCACAAGAGGCCTACCTCGGTGCAGCAGGGAGGCCACTGGAAACTTTGGCAAAAGGTCATGCCTTAGAGTCCTTGGCCTAAATGGGTTAAAGGAAAGCCCTGGAGTTCTGTGGCTCCTAGGAAGGATAATAGGCTACATTCATCCAAGGTACTGTCACCTAACACTGTCCAAGGGCAGCAGGTTGCCTGCCCTGCTAAGTTTTGGGCTGACTAACCAGAGACCAGCCTTATGTGCGGCCAGGCCTTGGTGCTGAGGCCTGAGGCCAGCCGTGGCTCTTGGGGTCAGACCAGGTGGAAGACTGGCTGTGTGTTGAGGTACTGGTCTCTGGGACAGCCTGTAGTATTGCCTTGGACCCAGTCAGGACTAGATTTGTCTAAGCAGGGCTCACTGACACTGAGCTTGGCCTGGGAAGTGGGCTTGCCCTACCTGAACATATTCAAGTTCAGGCTTTGTCAAAGCCAAGGCTGCTGCTGGATTTGGTCAGGGTGGCACATATGTAACCTGGCCAAGATCCTGTCTGTCATGCTTGTTGGCTAAAGGTGTTGTAAATGAAGCTGGTATTGTAAGCTCTTCATGTAGGATGTGGGGAGCATCCCAGAGCTGAGCTGTCCCTGGGGGGCTCCAGATAAGTGACACCCTGAGCCTTGGGCTTGTTTGGGCAGGGCTGTGTAGCCTGGGCCACTCCTGGCTTGGGCTTTCTTAGAACCTCACTGTCTGGCCCCTGTTCACAGGAGATACTAAGATGTACCCGACTCTGGACAGTTCCAGGCAGCCTCCACTGGGGGAGGGAGTAGTGTGGGTCTGGAGAGTCCAGTCATTTATAAATTTGGCCTCTAAATGTCACATAGAATGAAAACTTTCTTCATTATGTGGGCACCTTCATCACGATTGCACAGTGTTCTTTGAATTTGTTCTAGCAAATTAGAGGTTCCAAGGCACAACACAGAAAGTTCCAAATTAGAGGTTACAAGGCACAACATAGTAAGTTCCCAGAATGAACAGTTCCGTGGGGCTTTTTCCAGGTGTTTCTCTATTTACAAAGGCTACTAGCTTAACTTGGTGATAACAAATATTTGCATTGATACTCTATGCATACAGTTAACTTTTAAAAGTTCCCTCAACAACACACCTGTACTGAATGCATTGTGATCCTTCCTGAATTTTCTGGTATCTCAGGGGATCATCAGAAATAACCATGTTTGTTTTACAGTGAAACACAGTTGCCAGAGCCTCAGGTGGCCCTGAGAGTGTGTGGGATCTGGAAGTTGCCTGGCTGCTGGGTGGCCTCAAAGATGTCAACAAATTGGGGCTCCCTTTCTTCATTAATAAATGGGGTAGCTTAAACCAAATATTCTCTAAGTTCTCTCCAGTGTCAAGCTTTATGATTCTGGGATTCTAGTTAAAAAAAAAAATAAACAAACAACCTTACCTGTCCCTTTGCCTTGCTATTTATCCCATTCTTGGGAAGGTGGGAGAAATTCTGGGTATCTGAGTTACGGGCATATGGGTCTGACTTTGTTGGGAAAGGCGGCGAGGAAGCAGATGTGCACTGACCCTCTTCCTCCCCCAAGGCTCCATCTGCTTTGCCAATATGGGGATCGCCATGCTGGAGCCGGCCCTGCCCATCTGGATGATGGAGACCATGTGTTCTCGAAAGTGGCAGCTTGGTAAGGACTGCGGCCGGCCCTTCTTATTCCAGAACTTGTGTCCCCAGGGCAGGTCCTGTCTGTGTAGCTGAGCTGCCCATACAGGGATGATAAAGTGATTGCTGCTGTTTGACTGTTAATGGATCATGGCTTAGAGCAGCCCTGGGGTCTGTTTCAGCTCTGGTTTTTCAATTATCCCTGATGGATGCAGAATTAATATCGACGGGTCAGATCTGGACAGAAATGAGAGGAAAAATTATGGTCAGCATCTTCCCATGTTTCTAAACTAGACTGACTTAACTGTCGTAAAATGTGGGTGAAAGAAACAAAAATGTAGTTGTTAAGAGGATGAATTTTTAAAAGTATTTTTGATTTAGAAAAATAATACATATTTATTTTAAAAAATCAACATATGCTGATTGAGGAAGCAAAAATTTAAAAATCTAATGTTCATCTTTCCCTCTCCCCAGGCTGGTTCCCTGTAATATCCATGGTGAACAGTTCTGTGTGTCTTTTTCCAGATAGTTCTGTATCTGTCACTATGAGTATGAAATGCACAAAAGTCCCTCCAAGTGGAATTTTGCCGTTTACATTACTGTGTGACCTCTTGTTTTCCCTCATGCATTTTGTGGCCATGTTTTTCCATGCCAGGACATGTAGATTTATTTTCAAAATTCATTACATTTTAATTTTTATCAAAGTTACCCATGTGCATAATTTTAAGTCAAAGTTATAAGAATTATAATGAAAAACATCTGTCTTTGTCCTGCAATTCCTTAATTGCCACAGCCCTCATCAGATTCTATCTCCTATAGCTCTTCTAGTTCTTTCTTCTGCTGAAATCTTTGTCTCTAGGTAGTATGTGTATATTCCTTCTTTCAAACAATTTTCCAGTGTCTGACATTGTCTACCAGCTTCCTAAGATTGTAGGAGGGGACTTGATACCATACTGTACCACCTGAAAGTATCAAATATCCAATTCACACAGTTTCTCACCTCTGCCCTCTCTAAATAATTGCTTTATGATTTTTTGTTAGATGGGCATTATTGTGATTGTGTAAATGTGTCCAAAGCTGGGCTATGTAGGGTGCTGCAATTCATTTCTTTTTACAGACTTGTTTTTTGTTTTTCCTGGAGTTAGTCACTGCCTTATCTTTTCATTTTCTTAGTTTTCTCTGTAGCAATTTTAAGCACATCCACCAAAGTCTCTGGCAGAGATGAAAGGTCTTCCAGCTGGGGTCCAGTGCATTGGCATACCTGACCTTTCTGTGTTTTTGCCTATCCATGGACATCTGTCCCAGATCTCCAGCGGAGATTTGTTGCTGTCTAGGACGTGCTGGGATTTTGCTCTCCCATCATCTGGGCACCTTCCCTGCCTCTCTTCTTGTACTGCGTTCTTGTCTGTGTTCAGCTCTCCTGGTTTACTCCCTGCTTCTGATGGAGCACACCCTCCAGCAGCTTTCTGGAAGAGGGTGTGGAGCAGCTGATGCCCTGTAAGATACTGCATCTTTGTAGATGTCTTTATTCAGTCCTTATACT
The DNA here is from genome assembly GCA_963575145.1 of Galago senegalensis. Classification (NCBI taxonomy): domain Eukaryota; kingdom Metazoa; phylum Chordata; class Mammalia; order Primates; family Galagidae; genus Galago; species Galago senegalensis. The sequence continues at coordinate 35,036 of CAUYTI010060393.1, forward strand.
TGGTCAACCTAGTCTACATGTATAATTCTTGGTTGAAAATCATTTTCCTTCAGAGTTTGGAGGCTACTGTTCTGTCGTCTTCTAGCATCCAGGGTTTCAGTGAGGAGGCCAGTGGTGTTCTCATTCCCGATCCTCTGTAGGAGCCCAGGGGATCTTCTCTTCCTGTCTAGGTTATGATCATCCATGATGGTAGATTTACAGTGGGGTCTGTTTTCCACTGTGCTGGGCACTTGCTTGGTCAACCCTTTCACTTGGGGAGCCCCCTCTTTCAGTCTTGGGGAGGCTTTTTATTTAATTCCCTCTATCATTTTCTCTCTTTTGTACTCCAGATGGCTAGATATTAGACCTCTAAATTTTATTTGGTTAGTTTGTGATCCTGTCCTTCCTTTTTTCATTGATTTAATTCCTTTTCATCTTTTCTTTCTTTCTTTATATTTCAGAGTATTACAGGGGTACATATACCGTGGTGATGTAGTTCACGTTTGTGTAATTTAAGTCAGAGCTGTAAGTGTGCCCTTCACCCAGAATTCGTGCATTGCACCAGTTAGATACGAATTTCCCTCTCCTTCTCCCCCGTCCCACCTACTTGGGTCTGTTGCATTTTATTTCCATATGTGCACATAAGAGTTGATTGATTAGTTCCAGTTTAGTCTTGAGTACATTCATCTTTTAAAACATCTATTGAATTTTAAAAATTGGTGCTGTTGTATCTTAAATTCAGAGGACCCTTCTGTATATACTCTAAGTGTTTTGTTGTTTTTTTGTACTTTTGAGGTTATTGTTGCTGAGCTAACAGCCTCTCTCATACCATTTTAATGGGGAGACTTTCGTTCAATCTCTGTTTTGGCCTCTTATGTTGCCCTGATTTCCATGCTGTCTGGGGTCTCTGGGGTCCCCAAACCAATCTGGTTTAGTTTCCGTAGAGTAAGGGTGAGGGTTAGAGTCCCTGGAGGGATCGAACTGCTCTCAGCAAAGGCTTTCAACCCTACTGATGGCCTCAGCCCTTACCTTCACAGTGCCTGGACCTTCAGCTCCCGAGCTTTCTGGGTCATGAGGCACAAAGGGTCTCCCCTCTTGGCCTTTTTACATGCTGGTGGGAGGGTGTAGTGTCTGCCGCATCCTTTGCTGTCCTCTCTCCGCTTGCTTCTCCCCTGGTGCACCTTTTCTGCTATTTCTCTGTCCTTAGGTCTGTGTGTGTCGGGGGTAGGGTGGGATGGGATGTGTAGTTAACAATTTTCTTTTATTCCTTTACATACATTTAAATGTAGTCAGGAGTAGAAGTGCAGAAAAGTTTACAGATTCAGTCTGCCTTGTTTAATGAAAGCTGAACATTATTTTAATGGGTGGCATATTGTTTTAAGATTATACTAACAATTTTCCATCAGTCCCTACTGATAGGTGTTTGAGTTGTAGTTTTTGCTATTGGAAGCCATAATGCAGTGTACGGTTTCTATGCATTCTCATTCTTGTTTAGAAATATACCTGCAGGACACATTGCTACAGGTTAAATGGGTGTTTGACTATTTGGTAGTTATTAGATGATCATAGGTAACATTAGTCTTTCAATGTTTTCCAACAGAATGTGTGAGAAATGGGGTCTCATTTTATTTTCAAAAATTCTTCCTGAGTGAAATTGAGTATCTTTTCACATGCTTTCTACCCCAGTATATTTGCTTTGTTGTGAATTTCTTAGTTTACTTTGCCCATTTTTTTTCTATGGAGGCGTTCATCCTTTTATTGTAATAAAGTGTACTTTGTGCATTAAGACAGTAATCTTTTATGAGAGGTTTCGAAAATACTGCCCTCACTTTGTTCTATGTCTTTCGACCTTACAGACAGGAGGTCTGTAAGGAGGTCATGTTTTGGTCACTCAGAACATGTAAAATGCCCCTGGGCTGGTTTAGCAGGCCTCCCTTTTATGCCATTGTCATGTTAAGTCTGGCTCAGAAAGGCCTTTCCCATGCCAAGATTATTTTTTAAACCCTCTGGTTTATTTTATACATTAAAAACCTTAGATTTAAGAGCTTATTGTGTTATAAGGCATACAGTAGGGTCTCTACTGGTTTTGTTTCCTGCGTACCCAGCCAGTTGTCCTCAACGATTCTTCCAGTAGAGGATAAAGCAGTCCTCCCACCTGGGCCTGTCTCAGCACTGGGAGGAATGAATGGTCTAGGACCATTGGCTGGGTACCAGGGAACAAAACCCCTCCCCAGTTCCTGGCTTTAGTGCTCTGAGTTTCTCATCATTTTCTGAATGACTGAGTTCTCAGATTTCTTCCTGGATTCACTCTTTAGTCCCATTGATCCACTTTTTGCCCCTGTGTGTACCCTACCCCCACCTCACCCTCGTTCAATTACTGTAGCTTTAGAATGTTGACTGTCTGGAAGGCCAGTTCCTGTACACACACCTTTTTCTTTACAATGATTGATGATCCTTCCTAGATAACCTCTTTCTTCTTTTTTAAAGAATACTTTTATTTATTTATTTATTTATTTGTTTGTTTGTTTGTTTTTAGAGCTAGAGATTCTTGAACTGCTGGCTTAAAGTAGTCCTCCCACCTGGGCTTCCTGCCCTGGGATTATAGGCATGAGCCCCTGTGCCTGGCTTTTACTTTCTTTTTGTTGTTCTTTTAACTTGTATATAGGCATCTTAGTTCTGAATCAAGCTGACATTTTCAACTCCCAGACTTTCTTCAAGTCACCTTCTTCCTCTAGCTTCCAGCTCTGGGGGCATATCTTACCAGAAGCCGCCTCCTGATTTAGATTTTCCCCTGTTCCGCCAGTCTCACTACAGTTGGCCAGGCCTAAGTACCAGCCCCTTTGGATCCACAGTGAATTGCTGTGTTCTTTCACCAAACAATCCTTAAAAAGCCCCCGAGGGCTCTGAATGGAAGAGAGGCTTCTATTTGAAGTGATGACACTGTTTTGGTATCAGATAGTGATGATGGTTGCAGGACCTTGTCACTAGACTAAAGGACACTACCCTGTACATTGTAAAGGGTGCTTTTTATAGGATGTGAGTTGTGTCATAAAATAAAACCAAAAACAGGCCCCAAATAACAAGAGTTATCCAGGGAAGGAGGAAAGATTCTTAGAGCTAAGCTAAGGATTTTTCTTAGGCAGAAAAGTTTAGCTTTGGATTTTGCAGAGGTTGAGACAAAACAGGAAACCCAGAGACCCTTAGGCTCCTGATGAAGGCATATACTTTGCAGGAGGGGTGGACTTTTTCTGATGCTCAGTTAGTGAACAGCAGTTTTGTGAAAGATGAGGAGACATTCATTGCTAACACATGCTGCTGGTCCTGGGGGAGCTGTGTTCTGGCTTTTCTTTCTCTCTGATCCTTGCAGCAATTTGGGTCTCAGGGGTCTTCCAGAGGCACCCTCTGTCCATGTGGCATGTGCCCTGTGAGGCAGCCTGTGCATTGGCTTTGCACTTGCTCTTGGGCTGAGAAGCTCTTATCCTCATTGAACGAGTCTGGCCCTTAAACTATTTTTTCTCATCTGTTCCATACAAAGCCTGGAGGCTTTCTTTTTTTTTTTTAATTTACTTTTTATTAGATCATAATTGTATACATTAATTCTATCATAGGATACAGTGTGTTGCTTCCATATGCAGTTTGGAAAACTCTCATCCAACTGGCTAACATAGCCATCATGTCTATCTCATAATTGTTGCGTTAAGACATTTATATTCAACCTTTAGACATATTCACCTGTACCCAAATAGAATAAACTATAGGCATGATCCCCACAATATCATTCTCTTTACTCACCCTCACCCTCCCCTCCCCCCTCCCCTCCTAGAACTTTTATAAGAGGAACTCACAGTCTTACACAAGAAAGGGGCACAAATGTTTTAAAAAATCCTATACAACATGATTGATGCTATAGATGTGTGAGTGTAGTGTGGTGGGTGCCCCACACAGGATGGGATAGTAGCCTGAGCTTTGAGGGGTAAAGGAGTTGAGGAAGCATTGGCAAGAAGCAGAGGATACTATTGAGTGGACGGAAGAGCTCTTGAACACGAGGAAGCATGATGTATTTGGGGATTATCAAGCACTTCTCTTTTTTTTTGAGACAGAGCCTCACTTTGCCCCCCTGGGTAGAGTGCCATGGCATATCAGAGCTCACAGCAGCCTCAAACTCTTGAGCGCAACTGATCCTCTTGCCTCAGCCTCCTGAGTAGCTGGGACTACAGGCACCCACCACCAGGCCCGGCTAGTTTTTTTAGTAGAGACGTGGTCTTGAGCTGACTCAGGCTGATCTCCAACTCCTGAGCTCAAGCAGTCCACCCGCCTCAGTCTCCCAGAGTGGTAGGATTACACGCGTGAGCCACCATGCTGGCCTGCCAAGCACTTCTCCTTCATGGTACTGTTAGGTGAGCTTACCAGGATTGCTGATGATGAGGCTGTTAAAGAAGGGGGATCACTTGTGGAAGAATCCTGAATGTCCAGATAAGAAATCTGGAATTATACTGTGGGTGACAGGACACACTCTGAACATATTAAATCAGAGTTTGGCAGGATCAGATCTTTATTTCAGAGAGAATTCTGTTCACAGTGGGAAGAACAGACTATCAGTGCAAAACTGATAGTGTGGAGAACATTGAGGAAACTGCTGAGTTCAAGGGAGTTAGAGGAGCTTAAAATAGGAAAATGGCAAGAGGAGCCGAATGGCTGGATTTAAGCAACGAAGCTTTTTCTATAATAAATAAGGCCTGTGATGAGAGTCAATGTTCATGATGATAATATCTTTTAAACCACACTTTTAAAGAATTAGGTATTCTTTCCTGTCTATGGCCTCCCACATTGTCATAGTACATAGTGACATGCAGCTGTGATTTCCACCTCCGAGATCAAAGTCTGTAAACTAAAGAGGTTTAGTTTGACCATTAAAGATGATCAAAGAGACCAAATGTTACAGTTCTGTACAGATACCCAGGGAGGCATGACACAGCTTTGCCGGAGCTTATATATCAAATGGGTATATATCAAATGTATAGGAAAAAGAAAAAGAAAAAGCCTTTGTTTGGAAGCACAGAACAGACAGTAGTTAGAAGAGACAGAAAGGAAGCAATTTATATAAATAACTGTAGAATGGTGAAAACTCCCCTGACCCTTCTCTCGCATTTCACCAAATTCCATTCCCCAGAAGAGAGGACCAGAAGGAGTGGTGTTGAAATAAGATTAGTAGAAGCTGAACGTTCTTCTGGGATCCTTGAAAGCATCTGTGAAAGACTGACCTTTGCACTTCATCACACGTGTTTAATGCCCCCCAAGCCTATACAGTATATGAAACGTACACTTACTAGAGAAATCAGGCGGCACCTGATTTTTCAAAAATTCTTAGCTTTACAAAGGCTCGTGGAATGGCTGTTTTTAAAGTACATTCTCCTAGGGCAGAAAGTAATATTCCTTTTTTTATTTTTATTTTTTTAAAAACTTTATTCAAATTAATATGAGGGTACAGTTACTAAGTAGTGTTCCAGCTGAGTGACTTCAACTTGTGAAACAGGAGGGTTTCTGAAATTTTAGGTGAAATCCAAGGGCACCTATATTTGTATATAATTTATTTTTATTCTTTTATTTTTGCAGTTTTTGGCCGGGGCTGGGTTTGAACCCAGCACCTTTGGCATATGGGGCCAGCGCCCTACTCCTTTAAGCCGCAGGCGCCGCCCCATTTGTGTATCATTTAAAAGAGAAATTACTTTTTTTTTTTGAGACCGGAGCCTCCAGCCGTCCCCCTGGGTAGAGTGCTATGGCATCACAGCTCACAGCAATCTCCAACTCCTGGGCTCAAGTGAGTCTCCTGCCTCAGCCTCCCAAGTAGCTGGGACCACAGGCACCCACCACAATGCCTGGCTATTTTTTGGTTGCAGCTGTCATTGTTTTTTGGTGGGCCTGGGCTGGATTCAAACCTGCCACCTTGGATGTACGTACGTGGCTGGCACCTTAGCCACTTGAGCCACAGGCACTGAGCCAGAGAAATTACTTTGATATGCTCTAAGCAAGGGGCATGAAACAAGCAATTCCACAGCTTTAAGACTAAAAAACTGGACTAAAAAACAACCTCAGAAAACCAGCTAGGTGAGAATATATTCAACTTGTAAAGCTTATTTATTGAGACGGAGTCTCACTATGTTGCCTTCCGTAGAGTGCTGTCACGTCACAGCTCACAGTAACCTCCAACTCTTGGGTGTAAGTGATTCTCTTGCCTTAGCCTCCCAAGTAGCTGGGACTATAGGCGCCTGCCCTAACACCTGGCTATTTTTTTGTGGTTGTTGCAATTGTCATTGTTGACTAGGTGGTCCAGGCTGGGTTTGAACCCTCCAGCCTGGGTATATGTGGCTGGTGTCATAACCACTAGGCTACAGGTGCTGAGCCTGTAAAGGTTGTTTTGAAAATAACTTTTCAAAGCTAAGTTTATTTACCTTTTTGATTTTGAGTCTGCGTGGCTTTGCTGATTTTTCATGGGAGCCACAGAGTACTAAACCAGTTATCTGCTAGATTATATAACCAAATGGCAGTTGAGTGTAAACGTCTCTAAGCCCCTTTTGGGGACAAGTAGCAGGGGGGCGTTTATCATTTATACTGGTAATTGTAAAAAAAAAAATTAACATAAGATTTTAACAGATTCTTAATCATAACTCTGATCATAACTATTTCTTATTATTTATTACTATCTTTAATTTGTTATTCTAGTTGAACATTAATATTGAAAATAATAGTGTGATTTAAAAAAAAAGATTCCTTATTTCTTCACTTGGTGTACTAATTATTTTGAAATTTTGGAGCCACATATTTGGTTCTTTTTTTTCTTTTACATTTTTCTTCTTGACCACACTTTTGGTTATGTGATTACAGTTGGCAGAGCTGTTACAAAATAATCATTTTTTGCTTATGCTTCTTCTTTTATAAGAAGTGTTGTTTAGCTGTATATTAATAAAAGTTTATTTTAAGAATTAACTTTCATGTGAATAACTACCTCCCAGTTAACTCTTTTTAATCTTGGAGCAGTAGTTCTCAACCTTCCTATTGCTGCGACCCTCTAATACAGTTCCTCATGTTGTGGAACGATAAAATTATTTTCATTGCTATTCATAACTGTAATTTTGCTACTGTTATGCATCGTAATGTAAATATCTGATATGCAGGATGTATTTAGGTGACCCCTGGGAAAGTATCATTCGACCCCCAAAGAGGTCACAACCCACATGTTGAGAACCACTGTCTTAGAGGAAAGCAAAAACGTTTTTCTTTTATCTTCCCTCCTTCCAAGAATTCAAAATTAACTGTTTGTATCTTATCACATAGAGAAGTTTGTAAATCTGTGAAGACAAAGACTATTTCTTATATATCTCTATATTCCCCACAGCCTTACACCTTGCACATTTATGCAAGATTTGAAGAACATGGTCATTACATAGAGAACAGATAAAGTCAGATAAATTGTTTGCTTTTCAAGTGGCTGTAAGCAACATGTGTCAACAATATTCTCCTGTAAAGTCCGGATGACAGACATTTTGTTTTCTGCCCCTCTGCCTGTCCTTAACCAGCCCTTCACCCAGGGCATGTCCCTAGGGGCACGTAGACCTATGAGTGTTTGTATCTGAATTTTCATACAAAGGAAAAGAAACAGGCTCAGGCCTGCCAAACCCTGGAAATGGTAAAGCATTTCCAGCCTTTATTTCTTATTTACACATTGATACCATTCCCTGCCAATCAGGAGCCCAGTGCCTTCCCATTTGCTAATTTTTTTTTCTTGTTTTAAAATACAAAGTTACCTTATATACAGTTTTATATTGTCACTAAAAATCCTTCATTTCAACTCCACTGACATTTATTTGTGGCTCTGATGTGTTACCTCGCAAGTTAGACAGTGATGTTAAAAAATGGATAGGACACAGTGTTTACCCTTCTGAAGGCCATGGGCAGTGAGGCCATTCAGGGGTGTCCAACCTGCAGCCCATGGGCCACATGGGGATTATCTGCGGCCTGTTTTGGTTACCTGTGGTGTAGTGTTGGATGTCATAAAAATTATGCACATAGCTTTTTTTGGTTTTGCTCTTCAGCTTTTGTTAGTGTTTGTGTATTTAATGTGTGGCCCAAGATAATTCTTCTAACAGCGTGAGGCAGAAAAGAAAAAAAGTTGGACACCCCTGTTGTAAACCAACGTCAATGTCACTGGTGCTGTTACACAGACAGGATGAGGCAGGCATTAAGGGGGCCAGCCAGTCAGGAAGCCTTCCCAGGACGAGTGGTGCTGGGTGAGGGCTGAGATGAATAGGAGATTTCAAGATGAGACAAGGAGAGGAGAGAAAATGTAGGCAGAGGAAGGAGCCCGGGAGGCAGAGGGCCGTTGACAGTGTTGTGCGGGGTCTTCTACAGTGTGTATTGCAGCCCGGACGTTATGCTGCCAGCAGAAGAGAACTAATGAAAGGCTTGAAGCTGTGGCATAACTTAACCAGGTTTTCATTTTAGGAAATTACCCAAATAACCATGGAAGCATGAAGTAGGTTATTTATACTCTCTTAAAACAGTACTTATAGAACATAAATAGACCAAACATTAATTTTTCCTCCTCATTGCCTTGAACAGAACTTCACAAAAATCCAAATACACCCACTTCTGTCATTTGAATTTCCAAATGATTTATTCTTTGGCGAAGTAATATTTTTATAGCAATTTAATGCTCCGTGTTTGGGTTTAAGAATTATGAGCTGCCTACCTGGGGTGACATCAGATGCCACAGCAGCGCAGCTCAGCACATAACTGCCTAATCCTGCCTTGGCATTGACAACAGGCTTCCTGTGTTTCTCCTCAACGCATCTTGAAATAGGACTGTGTTGAATGGGCATGCTTATTCTGCGTATTTAAAGCATTTTTCAGGAAAAAATATAAAATTTGTGTGTGTGTGTGTGTGTGTGTGTGTGATCTGAGCAAATGTCTAAAAGAAGAGGAATGAATTTATAGTAACAAAAGACAGAAGGTTTTGTAACATAACAAAGTTGCCTTCATGTGGCATGAGCAGTCTTGCCGGTGGCCCCAGGCTGTAAGTCTTGGTTGCAAACACAGTGAAATGGCTCTTCCATGACGTGGTTTCTTTCTTTCTCCTTCTCTCACTAACTTCGTTAGATTAGAAGCCACTGACGCTCGTCTCTTAAGAGTTTTTAGCCCTTATCCCAAGTGTACTCTGGGCTAACAGAGTTTTATAATTTTTTCTGCTCTTTTTAAAAATTATTTCTTTCGTGGTAAAAATGCACAATAAAATTTACTATCTTAATCATTTCTAAGTGTATGTTAAGTATATTCACGTTGTGCAATATAATCTTTTAAAACTAATATTTCATATTCCTTTCTGATCAGGTTAATGATTATTTTGTTTAACATACTATTAAATCCTGATTTCTATACCTAACCTCATTGTTTTCTGTTCTCTTTTTGATCATAAGTGCTAAATCAGCATTTATTTATTTACTTAAGAAATGGAGTCTCACTGCCTAGCACACTATACCCTAGAGTTTAGGGCTCAAGTGATTTCTCCTGCCTCAGCCTCTCAAGTAGCTGGGACCATAGGTACGCACCACCGTGCCCAGCTAATTTTAAAAATATTTTTATTGTTCTTAGAAACAGAGTCTTGCTATATTGCCCAGGTATGTCCTAACCCCCCGGCCTCATGTGATCCTCCCACCTTAGCTTTTCAAAGTGCTGGGCTTACAGACATGAGCTACTGTTCCCTGATGTTTCCAAACCTCTCATGTTGGTTTGAAAATAAACCAGGACTAAATACACAGAATAAGAATTTATTTTCATGTGTGTTGAAGGACTGTTTTAATTCAAATTAATTGTTCATAAAATGAGTGCCCTATTTTTATTTTTTTCTTCTTTTTTAATAATTATTTTTTATTAAATCATAACTTTGTACATTGATGGATTTATGGGGTTCAGGGTACTGTTTCAATATACAACGTGAAATGTTTACATTGAACCAAGTAATATATCCATCACAATTATACTCATTTCTTAATAGTTTTGAAATGTACCATTACATCATGCACATGAATGCTCTATTTTTAGAAAATAACATTTTCCTTTAATGTTTGGAAGAAAACTATGTGGTGTGTCTTCAAAAATCAAATTTTGAAATTGGATAAATAAACATATTTTAAGTTCCAAATTAGATAATGGCTGTATACAATGGACATGTTTGGTTATGATCTGCAGTTATTAATGTCTGTTGAAATTGCAACAGAAAATTAGAACTCAAAAATTTTTTAGTTATTACTCTTTAACCTCTTATGTAATACCAAATTATGCTATTTCAAATGCCACAGGAGACTACTAAGCTGACTGAAGAGAAAGCTAAAAACATTAATGTTTGTTACCCATAACCACAGAAAGGCCTGATCTATTTAAGAAACTACAACCAAAGAATTCATCCAGTTTGATGTTACGTGGAAGACATCATTTGTAATTATGGTAGATCTTGAAAGTTCATGAACCCCCTAAAATCATATGTGATTTACAATGTGCAAAATGTGTGTGTGTGCGTGCGCGTGTGCACGCATCTTCTTGGAGAGAGTATTCATAACTTTCATCAGATCTTGAAAGGCTTCTCCATCCAGCTACAGACACAAACCTCTCTCCCGGAAGTTACTTTCCCTGTTTTCCTATTTACATACAGACCCCCAACTTACACCTAGATTTTGTTCTAGAAGTAGTTTATGAACTGATTACTTGGAACTAGGACCACATTTCTCCATGAAAGCATTATATACATGTTACATATATAACACATGTAACCAATGTTCCCTGATTTACGATGGTTCAACTGATGACTTTTTTGAGTTTACAGTGGGGCAGAAGCACTATTCATTCAGTAGAAATTATATTTCGAGTATCCATACAAACATTCTGTTTTTCATTTTCAGTACAATATTCAATAAATTACATGACATGTTCAATACTTTGTTATAAAATAGACTTTGTATTAGATTATTTTGTTTAACTCTAGGCTAATGAAAGTGTTCAGAGCACATTTAAGATAGGCTATGTTTAGCTATGATGTTTGGTAAGTTAGATATATAATGCATTTTTTACTTACGATGTTTTCAACTTATGATATAAGTTTATTGGGATGTAACCCCATAAGTAACTGTACACAGACATAGAACTTAAATAAGTATTACAGAACCTTCACAGTGGTGGTGCAAAGGAAAATGTGGTAGACCTTCCCGACTCCAAAGTAGTTTATAATTCAGGCTGGGGCAAACAGACATGTATAACCAATTCTCAATTGAGATCAAACTCCTAATTTACCAGTCACCTTCTTGTTCATTTTTCTGCATCTGAATAAGGATTAATTCCTTCTTATCATTCAATTCGAAAGAGAAGGCAAGGGAAATCCTTTGCTATTAGCTATTCAGTGAGAAAGAAGACGGCATCTATCTTCTCTAGCACAGAGGTATGCTTCTGCCACCTGTAGAAGGGTATTAGGTTGATGGTGTCCTAGAGATTCAGACATAAAATAGAATACATCTATATGACATGGTTTCCATGGGAAGATGTACTCTTAGTTCTAACTTCATAAGCGGACACTTGATAGAACTAGGAGTATGTCTTCCCAGGGAAACCAAACCATGCCTTGGAGCCTTATTAGTGGATGCCCTATGTCTGATGTGTGGGACCCCACTTCACCTCTGCCATGGGGTCTCTCCCTGAGGAACTCGTTACACAGTTAGCCATAATGAGGACTTCCTTAGCACGCATGGTGGCCTGCAGTCCCAGTTAACTCAGGAGGCTGAGGCAGGAGGCTCACTTCAGTCCAGGCGTTCGAAGTTGCACTGAGCTACCTACGATCATGCCCCCACACTCCAACCTGGGTCATAGAGGAGACTCCATCTCTTAAAGAAAAAAGAAACTTTTCATTAGTCACAGCTGTTTGTTTCAAATGTTCACAAGTCAGACTTTGGTTCCCAAGGTATAGTATGAAAATTTTTTCTCCTTCCTTGTTGAGGTTCTCTGAGAAGCATGGTAGTCCTTTGTAGCTAAACTATGTAATTTCTAGTAGAAGTTATGTAATATGTTGGGTGGTTGACTAAAGGGAGCAGCTAAGGGTGGGAGAAGACAGAAGGGAGGGGAATGAGAGGGGATGAGTGCTGTGTGGTCATCACATTAGATTCAGCATCTCATTATGCCTCTTACGGAGTGACAGTGTCTTAGTCCATTCTCTGCTACTTAAAACAGGACATCTAAAGCTGGTTAATTTACAAAGAAAAGAAATTTATTTCTTACAATTCTGGAGGCTGGATTATTCAAGGGCTGGGCTGGGCATCTGGGAAAGCCTTCCTCCTGGTGGCGTCTCTGCAGAGTTCCAAGGTGGCACAGAGTTTCACATTACAAGGGGGATGAGGATGTTCACATGCTAGGTCAGGTCTCTCTTCCTCTTCCTATAAAGCCACCAGTCCTCCTCCCATGATAACCCATTAATCCATTAACCATTAATCCATGAATAGATGAATCCATTCAGAGGAGTCAGGACCTCATAATCCAAAATCACCTTTTAACGGTCCACTTCTTAATAATACTGCCACATTAGCGATGACATTTCAACATGAGTTTTGGAGAGGATGTTCAAACCATAGCAGACACAGACAGTAAGTCTTTAATTCTTAATGTTTTCTCCATGTTATGGGAGGGCTTTTTAGATTAGGCTATTAGCATATCATATCCTGGCATGTGATGCATGTACATATTTTGAAACACATATCAAGAAGGCATGCCTCCCATGCAGATGAGGAAGGGGGATTTTTGTCTGTAGAGAATATAACAAAGAGTGGTATGTTTTGGAGTTAAGTAGGAATTTACACTAAGAATTGTAATTACTTTAGCCAAATAATTTTGAAAGGTATTCTTTGATTTGACTCAAAAATATGTGTGGTCCAAGACCACAAAAATTTTAGCCTTGCAAAAAGATGAGACTAACAGAGATTTAGATTAGTTAGTACATTCATGGTTTGCTAGAAAGCTAATATAGAGAAGTGTGGTTTACTCCCTTGTTACATAGTAACTACATTGACTCACTAATTACCCAAATATGAAGGTCCCTATTTAGGGAAAAATGTCTATTATAAACTTCAAAAACCTATACATTTTGTGATGTTCCTTAACAGTCTCTTCACCTGGCTCAGCGCCTATAGCTCAACCGGCTAAGGCGCCAGCCACATACACCTAAGGTGGCGGGTTCGAATCCCCAGCCCGGACCCACCAAACAACAATGACGGCTGCAACCAAAAAATAGCCGGGCGTTGTGGCAGGCGCCTGTGGTCCCAGCTACTTGGGAGGCGGAGGCAGGAGACTCGCTTGAGCCCAGGAGTTGGA
>CAUYTI010060394.1:0-15365 GCA_963575145.1 Galago senegalensis
CCAACTCCTGGGCTCAAGCGAGTCTCTTGCCTCCGCCTCCCAAGTAGCTGGGACCACAGGTGCCCGCCACAACACCCGGCTATTTTTTGGTTGCAGCCATCATTGTTGTTTGGCGGGTCCGGGCTGGGGATTCGAACCCGCCACCCTAGGTGTACGTGGCTGGCGCCCTAGCCGGTTGAGCTATAGGCGCCAAGCCTCAAGGTCTATTTTTATTATATAACCTTAATCAAATTACCTAACCTATCTGAGTACTAGTTTTCTCAGCTATAAAATGAATATAATTTTAGCACTCAACTCATAATAATATTATTGTGGAAAATAAATGAGGAAACTGTTATTCTCATGTTCAGAACATAAGTGCTTAACAGTTGATTTTTTTTATAATTTATGAGGAGTGGCAGGTGAAGGAGTTTAATTAAGTGTCTTAGAAATATATAGCAATAAAGTAAATTTTACTTTATAGAGTGAAGAGTGGGAGACAGGTTCTAAAGATAGAATGTTGCCCATTACTCTAAAAAGGCTAAACAAAAATAAAAATGTTAACAAAATTTAATTTCTCAAAAGCTTAATAACATAGAAATCACTTAATGTTGGTCAGAACATAACTCTAATGACCTTTACCCATTCAGTGTGGGCCTATTAGACTTGTACTTTCAATTTTTTTCTTAATCTTGTACCAAAGCACTAGAGTACTATCATTCAGTAATTTACTGAATGATAATGATTATCATTACTGAAAAATATAATAGCTCAAAAACCTATCTTACCAATAGATCTTTACTATATAAAAGAGTAAGATGACTGAATATATATATGAGACAATAAAAAATAAAATATTAACTTACAAGTTCCATCAAATGTCTGAGGTGCCCAATTTCTTCAGGAAGTGAGACCAATTTGTTATTACTTGCAATTAGGACTTTGAGTGGTAAACTGCACAAGTGTACTGGCAATGTTGACAGTTGGTTGCGACTAAATAGGTCCATAGGAAGAAAGAGTCAGATCTTAGCACTTAAGAAAAATTTTCCATCTTTCTCATTCTATACTCAGTAAAACAATATGAATATTGCAAAGAAAAAAACAGGATATTAGATTTGAGTTCTAGGCTTCATTTCATCAGTTGTCAGTTTTATGGTTATAGGCATAGCTTTGGACTTACCTGCATTACAGAGATTCCTCCTATATTGCAAGGCTCTTGCACAATAAAACTCCTTCATAAAGGCTTAGTGCCTGTAGCTCAAGCAGCTAAGGCGCCAGCCACATATACCACAGCTGGCAGGTTTGAATCCATCTGGGCCTGCCAAACAACAATGACAACTACAACCAAATAATTGCCAGGCGTTGTGGCAGGCACCTGTAGTCCCAGCTACTTGGGAGGCTGAGGCAAGAGAATCGCTTAAGCCCAGGAGTTGGAAGGTGCTGTGAGCTGTAATGCCACAGCACTCTACCCAGGGGGATAACTTGAGGCTCTGTCTCAAAAAAAAAAAAAACAACCTCCTTCGTAAATAATGAAGTACTATATAAAGATACATTATGTTCTTTATTTATTTATTTTTTTTGAGACAGAGCCCCAAGTTATCTCCCTGGGCAGAGTGCCCTGGCATCACAGCTCACAGCAACCTCCAATTCCTGGGCTTAAGCGAGTCTCCTGCCTCAGCCTCCCAAGTAGCTGGAACCACAGGCACCTACTACAATGCCCAGCTATTTTTTGGTTGCAGCCATCATTGTTGTTTTGGCGGGCCTGGGCTGGATTCAAACCCGCCACCTTAGGTGTATGTGGCTGGTGCCTTAGCCACTTGAGCCACAGGCACCGAGCCACATTATGTTATAAATGTAAAATTTATATAAGAAAAGATGATAAGGCCAGGCGAGGTGGCTCAGGCCTATAATCCTAGCACTCTAGGAGGCCAAGGCAGGTGGATTGCTTGAGCTCATGGGTTTGAAACCAGCCTGAGGCAGAGTAGGACCCCATCTCTACTAAAAATACAAAAAACTGAGGCAAGGGGGTGGCTCCTGTGGCTCAAAGGAGTAGGGTTCCGGCCCCATATACCAGAGGGGCCGAGTTCAAACCCAACCTGGCCAAAACAAAACAAAAAAAAATAACAACAAAAAAAATGAGGCAAGAGGATGGCTTGAGCCCAAGAGTTGGAGACTGCTGTGAGCTATGACGCACCAGCACTCTAAGGAGGGCGACACAATAAGACTCTGTCTCAAAAAAGAAAAAAAAAAAGATGATAAGAAAAGACAGATAACCGTTATCTCTTTTTCCTTCTGAAGAGTTATAAACGAGACTTGTAATCTACTTTCTTCATCATTATAATATTATTATTAAATGTACATAAATGATTTAAATATAGCTGTACGGAGAGCAAGCTGTCATTTCATATATTATACCAATTAAGTTATAGATAAAAATTTTTATTTATATAAAACATGCAAAGTAAAATAATAAAACATCTCTATGGGGGGGGGGCAGGGCTGGGTTTGAACCCACCACCTCTCGCATATGGGATAGATGCCCTACCCTTCTGAACCACAGGTGTCACCGTAAAACATCTCTCATTAGAGTAAATATACATTAAATTTTACAGATGTAGATCTAACCTTTTAATCTTTAGAGTCAATTCTCTCCCAATTTTCTTTTCTTTTTTTTTTTTTTTTTATTTTTGAGACAGAGCCTCACTATGTCATCCTTGGTAGAGTTCCGTGGTGTCACAGGTCACAGCAACCTCAAACTCTTGGGCTTATACAGGGTCCTCAAACTTTTTAAACAGGGCCAGTTCACTGTCCCTCAGACGTTGGAGGGCAGGACTGTGGGCCTCGGGACAAGTTGGCTGCTAAGCAGGACAGGCAGCTGGCAAAAATGCCTGGCGGATCAGATAAATGTCCTAGGCAGGGGCCTATGGGCTGTAGTTTGAGGACGCCTGACTTAGTAGCTGGACTACAGGCACCCACTACAACACCTGGCTATTTTTTTTATTGTAGTTCTGATTGTTGTTTAGCAGCCCCCGGTTGGGTTCAAACCTGCCAACCTCAGTGTATGTGGCCTGCGCCCTACACATTGAGCTATGGGGCACCACCGTAATTTTCAAGATCTTTTGTTGATTTAACTAATAATAGATCATGAGCCTTTAAATTTTTTTAACCTTATAATAATTCCACTCCTAGACATTTATCTTAAGAAAAAAATAAATATTTACAGATAAAGTTCTCTATTAGTATTATTATTATCTTGGTGAAAAAATGGAATAAACAATCATAAAGGAAAATGAATATTCAAAAATCTATGAATTGCACAACAAAATAATTACATATAAAATATTTCCAAAGGACATTTCATAACAAAGAGAAGAATCCAATCCAAAATTGACTGAAAGGCTTGGTGTTGGGCGGCACCTATGGCTCAAGGAGTAGGGCACCAGCCCCACACAGGGTGGGGGGGTGGAGGGTTCAAGCCCCGCCCCAGTCAAAACTGCAAAAAATAAATAAATAAATAAATAAATAAAAGGCTTGGCACCTATAGCACAGTGGTTACAACACCGGCCACATACAGCCAGGCTGGCAGATTTGAACCCAGCCCTGGTCAGCTAACAAACAATGACAACTGCAACAAAAACAACAAAAATAGCCAGGTGTGGCTCGGTGCCTGTGGCTCAAGTGGCTAAGGTGCCAGACACATACACCCAAGGTGGCAGGTTCGAATCCAGCCCGGGCCCACCAAACAACAATGACGGCTGCAACCAAAAAATAGTCAGGCATTGTGGCCGGTGCCTGTAGTCCCAGCTACTTGGGAGGCTGATGCAAGAGAATAGATTAAGCCCAAGAGTTTGAGGTTGCTGTGAGCTATGATGCCACAGCACTCTACTGAGGGTGACACAGTGAGACTCTGTCTCAAAAAAGAAAGAACAATATTGACTAAAAGCCTGGACAGGCTCGGCGCCTATGGCTCAACCAACTGAGGCGCCAGCCACATACACCTGAGCTGGTGGGTTCGAATCCAGCTTGGACCCGCCAAACAACAATGACAGCTGCAACCAAAAAATAGCTGGGCATTGTGGTGGGCGCCTATAGTCTCAGCTACTTGGGAGGCTGAGGCAGGAGAATCGCTTGAGTCCAGGAGTTGGAGGTTGCTGTGAGCTGTGATGCCACCGCACTCTACCCAGGACGACAGCTTAAGGCTCTGTCTCAAAAAAAAAAAAAAAAAAAAACCCCTGGACAACCAGAAGGAAAAGATCACCTATTAACTATATAATGCATACACAACATTCTGATTAATTTCCTTTATATGTGTCTACATTTGTTTATCTTCTTCAATAAACATTTCTAACTTTTATTGTGAAACAGAACCACAAAAGAGTTCCTATAAGATATGGAAAAATGGAGTAAATAAGTTATATAAATGCATTTATACATTTAGAAGTCAGTAACAAAAATACATGGTCATAAGAACCAAACAAAATGGCTTGACATCTGTAGCACAGGGGTTATAGCATCAGCCACATACACGCACGTGCGAACCCAGCCTGGGCCAGCTAAACAACAATGACTACTGCAACAACAACAAAAAAATAGCCAGGCGCCTACAGACCCAGCTACTTGGGAGGTTGAGGCAAGAGAATGGCTTAAGCCCAAGAGTTTGAGGTTGCTGTGAGCTGTCATTCCATAGCACTCTATCGAGAGAGACATAGTGAGACTCTATCTCAAAAAAAAACCAAACAAAGTAATTTCAAATGTATTCTAATTTGATGAAACTAATTTAAAAATGCAATTGGAGAACCACTGCTGCAGGCCTACTAGGCTAATGGCTAGCAGGGTTTGTTACAGATACTCTCAAATAATGATGGCTGCCTTAGGATTTTTCAACTTTACAACAGTACAAAAGCAATACCATGCAGTAGAAACCATATTTCAGGACGGTATTGAATAAATTACTTGAGATATTCAACACTTTAGTATAAAATGGGGTTTGTTAGATTCTTTTGTCAACGATAGGCTAATATGAATGTTCTGAGCACATTTAAAGTAGGCTAGGCTAGGCCTTATTGTTTGATGGGTTAGGTATATTAATCTTTTGACTGTGAACAATGTCTTCACATCAAACAAGATATTCTAGTGTGAACAAAACCTGCAAGCATTGTTCATTTTGCAAACAAAAACTTAATGACACGTTACTGTTACGTTATCTGCCTTTATAAGCATAATACACTCCATTCTCAATATATTTCACAGTTGTGCCTGAAAAAATTTGTACAAATAGTGATTCTTGTGGGACTATATATAAATAAGAAATATGATAAATTCAACATTACCAAGTTCAGAAGACTCAAATGATAGTTGGAGAATTTGGATCCAGAGGTACCTTTAAAAATATTTCTCACAAAAAACGTAAACTGTGAATTACCTCAGAATCTGATTTAGAAAACAAAAGTGTAGAACCTATTTCAAATTTTGAAAAAGTCAATCCTCTGCAACTTCAATGGAGAGAAAAATCTAAATCCCAAAATACATGATTTTGATGTTTTGTAGTTATAACATACAAAAAAAGGATTATTAAATTTTTATTGATATGGTGAAGCTTTATCATTTCATGTCAAATTGTTCTGTTTGCATATTACCTTTTTTATAAACATAAAATACTGAAATTGAAACCAACTTGGATGAATTGTTTTGATTAGTAAGAAACCAAAGAACATACAGCAGTGTGTTGTGTATAACAATCATTATACACACCAATCACTACATGCCTCAATTGGCACCTTTTTGTTTCTGACTGTTCTGCAGTCAAAGGGTTAAATGCATTTCTGAGTTAATGATTGATTTATTAGGATGTAACCTCATGATAAGTTAAGCAGAAAATGTATTACAAAGCCAAAGATAAAGGGAAAAACTAGAGCAGTGATTTTCTTTTTCCTTTTTTTTTGTTTTTTGATACTGTCACTTCGTTGTCCACAGTAGAGTGTTGTGCTGTCATAGCTTACAGCAACTTCAAACTCCTGGGCTCAAGTGACTCTGTAGCTTCAGCCTCCTGAGTAGCTGGGACTGCAGGCACCCAGAACCCTCGGTATATGGGCTGGCGCCATACCCACTGAGCCACAGGTGCTTCCCCTCTTTTTCTTTTTTTTTTTTTTTTGAGATGGAGCCTCAAGCTATCCCCCTGGGTAGAGTGCCAAGGCATCACACTCACAGCACCTCCAACTCCTGGGCTCAAGTGAGTCTCCTGCCTCAGGCTCCCAAGTAGCTGGGACTACAGGCGCCCGCCACAACGCCTGGCCATTTTTTGGTTGCAGCCATCATTGTTGTTTGGCGGCCTGGGCTGGGGATTCGAACCTGCCACCTTAGGTGTATGTGGCTGGCGCCTTAGCCGCTTGAGCCACAGGCACCGAGCCTTCTTTTTTGTGATCACAGTAATTTAAGTGTGCTGCGGAAATTTAACTATAGGTTCAAGTGTGCTGTAAGATTAAAAAGGGTTGAAAAACATTGAACTAGAGAGATGCAGGAAATACTGTTAAGCACATGTACAGACACTAGTGATATAAACAGATAATATAAATATCTATAAATGTTTTAGTGAAAGAGAAGAGAAAAAAAAAATTTTTTTTTGAGACAGAGTCACCCTCAGTAGAGTGCTGTAGCGTCACAGCTCATAGCAACCTAACAGCAATCTCAAACTCTTGGGCTTAAGAGATTCTCTTGCCTTAGCCTCCCAAGTAGCTGGGACTAAAGGCGCCCAGCACAATGCCCAGCTATTTTTTTGGTTGTAGTTGTCATTGTTGTTTGGCAGGCCTGGGCTGGGTTCAAACCCACCAGCTCTGGTAATATGTGGTTGGAGCCCTACCCACTGAGCCATGAAAGAGAAAATATTAAAGACCATATAAACCAACAATTAAAAATAGAAAACAATATTCTTACCTAATATTTAAGAATGTTAGAGCTTGTAGGTTTAGAATTGCCTCTGGAATATACCGAATACAATTTTGGTACAAGTTGAGATTTTCAAGGGAAACGAAGTGACATGCTTCTAAAGGAATTTCTGAGAGGCGATTTCGTGACAGGTCTGAAAGAAAAAATAAATTAGGTTTAAAATCAGTCCTTGGAACTTATTTAACTGTTAAATAAATAAGCAGGTTTTGTGATTATTTAAATTCCCAGCATCCCTGATTATGGAGATTAGCCCAAAGCAAGCATTCAAATGTTTATTAATTGACTAAATAAGCCATTTTAACTTGACTCGAAACCAACTGGTAGAAAATGCTAATTTGAGTTTCCACATATACTAAAAAATAAGACCATTATTCTTTAAAAGTAACACAAGTTCTAAGGCCTGTAAATCACATATCAAAGATCATTATCACTCTGTTCCAAATAAATATTCTAGCAAACAAGTGGAGCTCTAAAAGCTACTTTTCCAAAGGCACAGAAAACATTCTGAGGGTTTTGAAAAGCAAAACAAACTGTCCCTTTAACTAGTCAGATACCAAGGTCATGTCAAAAGGACTTAGGAATCATCTTTTTTCCTACGGGTGAAAGATGAGACAATATGAACTTTAATACAGAAAATTCCAACATATTAAAATCTATCACATACAGTAGAACCTCCATAGTTAACCACCTCCCAACACTGAACACCTCCTTAAGTTGACCTAATTTTCATAGACCAGATATATATCACATGAATGGATAAGTACAGAAGGCATTCCTCCTTATGTTGACCACCTCTGTATGTTGACCAGTTTGTTATAGTCCCTTGGGTGGTCAGCTTACAGAGGGTCTACTGTGTATTAAACTACATGGATTATGACACATACAACCAAAAAAGATAACAGAGATCCAATTCATTATTTTATTTATTTATTTTTTGAGACTGAGTCTCAGTATGTCACCCTCGGTAGAGTGCCATGGCGTCACAGCTCATAGAAACATCAAACTCTTGGGCTTAGGCGATTCTCTTGCTTCTGCCTCCCAAGTAGCTTGGACTACAGGGGCCCGCCGCAATACCTGGCTATTTTTTGATTGTAGTTGTCATTGATGTTTGGCAGTCCTGGGCCAGGTTCGAACCTGCCAGCTCTGGTGTATATGGCTGGTGCCTTAGCCTCTGAGCTACAGGTGCCGAGCTTATTTTTTATTTGTATATATTCATGGAGTACAACTGCAATTTGACTATATTGATATATTACCACATTGTGGTAAAGTCAAGGCCTTCAGTCCATACATCAACAAAGCAACACACATTGTACATACCAAGCAACATCTCATCATCCACCCCCACTTCAACTCCCTACCCGTGCAAGTCTTCATTATCCATCATTCCACACACTGCTTCCATATGTACATATTATTTAGCCCCCACTTCTAAGCGAGAACAAAGAGTATTTGTCTTTTTTGTGTCTGAGTTGCTTTACTTAAGATAATGGCTTCCAATCTCATCCATTTTGCTACAAAAGACATAATTTCATTCTTTTTTATGGCTGAATAGCATTCCATTGCATATACATGCCACTTTTCTTTACCAAATCCACTGTTTATGAACATTGACGTTAACTCTCTATCTTTGCTATTGTGAACAGTGTTGTGATAAACATATAAGTATAGTTTTTTTTTTTTGAGACAGTCTAGTTTTGTCACCCTCGGTAGAGTGCCCTAGTGTCAAGCTCACAGCAACCTCAAACTCTTGGGCTCAAGCAATTCTCTTGCCTCAGCTTCCCAAGTAGCTGGGACTACAGGCATCCACCACAACACCTGGCTATTTTTACAGATGGAGTCTCACTCTTGATTAGGCTGGTCTCGAAACCATGAGCTCAGACAAACCACCTGTCTCAGCCTCCCAGAGTGCTAGGATCACAGACGTGATCCACCACACCTGGCCTAAGTTTTTTTTTTTTTTTTTTTTTTTTTTTTAGACAGAGCCTCAAGCAGTCACCCTGGGTAGAGTGCCGTGGCATTACAGCTCACAGCAACCTCCAACTCCTGGGCTCAAGTGAGTCTCTTGCCTCTGCCTCCCAAGTAGCTGGGACCACAGGCACCCACCACAACGCCCACCCATTTTTTGGTTGCAGCCATCGTTGTTTGGCGGGTCTGGGCTGGGGATTCAAACCTGCCACCTTAGGTGTACGTGGCTGGCGCCTTAGCCGGTTGAGCTATAGGCACTGAGCCCTAAGTTTTTTTAATATATTCATTTCCTTTCCTTTGGCTAGATAACCAGCAATTCATTATCTTATAAACTGGTAAATTAAGGAGAAGAATCAAACATTTATCCTGCTTTCCCCATATGAAGGTACCACTGAGTAACCAAACAGTTAAAACATTATAAAAGTTCTACATATGAATAAAGAAAAACATAATAGGCTGGGCACAGTGGCTCCCCCCTATAATCCTAGCACTGAGGGAGGCTGAGGCAGGTGGATAGCTTGAGTTCACAGGTTCCAGACCAGCCTAAGCAAAAAGCAAGACCCACATCTCTACTAAAGAAATAGAAAAACTGAGGCAAGAAGATCACTTGAGCCCATGAGTTGGAGGTTGCTGTGAGCTATGATGCTATGGCATTCTACCCAAGGTGATAGCTTGAGACTCTGTCTCAAAAAAACAAAACAAACAAAAAACCCAGAATATCACCATTTTGTAACCTCCAATGAATTAATGGATCTAGAATTAAGCATCAGTGGCTGTTACCTTTACAAAAAAATCACTAGAAAAACAGAACATCACCTATGGTCTTGCCATGGGACAAAATCTGCATTTAATCACACTTCTGGATCACAAGCAAACTTTCAGGAAATGCAGAGGACAAAGGAATATGCTGATTATACCATCACTATCATTCTCCATTTTGATTTTATTAAATATACTGTAAAATTCATTTGCTCATCAGTATTTTCTTTTCTTTTTTTTTAAATTCTATTGGAAATCACTTGATGAGAATCCTTGACTGGGAACTTTCTCTAGATGGAGGACCTGCTAATATGTCTGCTGACTTGGAGCAGATCTGCTAAAATGTTACTTTCACCACACAATTCCTTTTTTTTTTTTTTTTGCGCAGTTTTTGGCCGGGGGATTGGGTTTGAACCTGCCACCTCCAGCATATAGGGTCAGCGCCCTACTCCTTTGAGCCACAGGTGCTGCCCTTCACTGTACAGTTCTTTTCTTAGTAATCTGTAGATGTAATCCTATTACCTTCAATTTTCCAGTACCATATTGGATAGTCCAGTCACTAGTACATAACTTACTATTTTTCTTTTGAAAGCAGTTCTGTCTGCCCACCACCCTTAACACTTTAGTGTGGCTAGTGTGGAACTCAGTGAGTTCTTTCAATCCTTCTACAAACTAAAGGAAGTCTCTTCTATTATATTTTTAGTTATTTATTATATCTCCTCTATTTAGTCTTTCTCTTTCTTTATATATTTTTTATTTTAATATCCTCTTCTACTTAACTCTTCCAGACTATTAATTTGAGTTGCAACAAAAAGTAACCTCTCTACAAATTAATATACAGAAAAGTTCCTCTCACTTCATTTCAATTCTTTTATGATATGATTAAAAGCATGCCATGTTATTTTTCTTGAGAATCTCAAGATAATTTGTTTTCTTCTACTGTCTAAAGTTGTAATCTTGTCTTATAGTTCTATCTTACTGAAGTCACTGTTTTGGATTTACTCCTTGTTCATCCTCTCTCTGGCTGTTTGAATATATTAAATGATTATTTTTCTTTTCTAATACATGGCTCTCCTCATCCTTGAAGCTCAGGTGAAGGGGCAAGGTTACAATAAATGGCAACCCCAAAACAGAAGCAGCAACCATTAAAAGGACTTCAAACTAAGCTTCATTTCTAGGGCACAGCTATTTCTGGGAACTTAAAACTTTTGATAACTGTCCCATAGGCTTTTGCCTCTTGTTTCAATTTAAACGCCAATGTTCCCAATGTGACCTCAACACCTGCCAGCGCCATAGCTGCTTCCATCTTACATGGAAGTTAGTAACTGAAGTTAGGAAACAGACCATCTTGCCAACCTGCCTCCTTCATTATGTATTCATTTGGAAAAAGTTAAAGCCCAAATAACAGAAGCCAGTAAGTACTCTGGACTAAAAATTTCCCATAGAATCATGGGAATGATTTTGTGAATGACTTTAATACAAAGAATAACAAGAATTATTTTATAAATTCCTATTTAAATTATATTGGTATAATTTTAAAAATTGAAGAAATTATTATTAATTACAAGCTGCTCTTCAAATATTTAAGTTTAATCCAATAAAAATGACTTTGGACAATAAATTAAAACTAAGTAAAGACTATTTAAGATCAGTTAGTTTAATAATTGCTGGCAACGCCGGTAGCTCACTGAGTAGGGCACGGGCCACATACAGAAGTTGGCGGGTTCAAACCCAACCTGGGCCTGCTAAACAACACTGACAAACACAACCAAAAAATAGCTGGGCGCTGTGGCAGGCACCTGTAGTCCCAGTTACTTGGGAGGCTGAGGCAGGAGAATCGCTTAAGCCCAAGAGTTTGAGGTTGCTGTGAGCTGTGACACCACAGCACTCTATCCAGAGTGACAGCTTGAGACTCTGTCTCAAAAAAAAAAAATTTCATTATAAACCTGAAAAATACAGAAAAGTACAATAGATGCTAAAAATTTGTGGTTGGAGAAACTAAATTAGTCAGTTGGGTCACAGACCATATTATGGGTGTCATGGTCATACCAACCTGAATGCACCAGGTCTGATTTCCTTTTGGAAGCTAAGCAGGGTCAGGCTTGGTTAGTACTTGGATGGGAGATCATATTATGGAAAACACTGCAAAATAATACTAGTTTATAAAAGATATTTGTTGTCACACTCCCAGTCCCTCAAGGAGGAAAATAATTTTACTGCCAAAGAAATGGAGTAATTAGGCCAGGCATGGTGGCTCACACTTTGGGAGGCTAAGACAGAAGGAATACTGGAAAGTAGGAGTTCAATACCAATCTGGCCAACAAAGCCAGACCTTGTCTCTACAAAAAGTTAAAAAATTAACCAAGTGTGGTAGCATGTGCCTATAATCCAGTTAGGAGGCTAAGGCAGAAGGACTGCTTAAACCCAAGAGTTTGAAGTTGCTGTGTGAGCTACGATGTATGATGCCAGGGCACTCTAGCTGGGGCAACAGAGTATGACTCTGTTTTTAAAAAAAAAAAAAAAAAAAGTATATATATATATATAAAAGAATATTTTCTAATTATATCATGATTTCTTCTTTGACTGGTTCTGTGAGAAATGTAATCTTTAATTTCCAAACATGTAAGGATAACTTAGTTACCTTTTGTTAACAATTTCTAACAACTGTATTATGAAAAAAGGCGTGTTTTATATGATTTCAATCCTTTGTTTTTTAATTTTTTTTTTTTGAAACTGAGTCTTATTATGTTGCCCTCGGTAGAGTGCCATAGCATCACAGCTCACAGCAACCTCAAATTCTTGGGCATAAGTGATTCTCTTGCCTCAGCCTCCCATGTAGCTGGGACCACAGGCACCTGCCACAATGCCCGGCTATTTTTTTTTTTAATTGTAATTGTCATTGTTGTTTAGTAGGCCCAGGCCAGGCTCGAATCCACCAGCCCCGGTGTATATGGCTGGCACCATAACCACTGAGCTACGGGTGCCAAGTCAAGATTTTTTTTATGGTACAGCATATGGTCTCTTTTTACAAATATTTTAAAAGAGTCTCAAAAGAATAAATATTCTATATTGGGCATAATAACACAGTTATGCCTATAGGTCACCTTTTATTGTCCAAGGCTTGCTTTTATTTTTTTTTTAGTCAGTCTGTTCTATTAACTGCTAAGAATGAGAAGTAGATTATAATCTTTCATTACTGTTGTTACCCTGTCTACTTCTTTCCATAATTCTCTCAACCTCTTCTTTACTTCCTTTGGGGTTTTATCATTAGGTACCCAAAATTTTTAAATTATACATTCCTAGGCTGGGCGAGATGGCTTGCACCTTATAATCCTAACACTCTGTAAGGCCGAAGTGGGCAGATTGCCCAAGCTCAGGAGTTTGAGACTGGTTAGAACAAGACTCCATCTCTTAAAAATAGCAAGTTGTTGTAGCAGGTTCCTGTGGTCCCAGCTATTCAGGAAGCTGAGGCAAGATCACTTGAGCCCAAGAGTTTGAAGTTGCTATGAGCTATGATGCCATGGCACTCTACTGAGGGCAACAAAGTGAAACTTTGTCTAAAAAATATATGTAAATAAATAAATTATATTTTCCTGGTGAGTTGATCTTTAGTTTTTTGTTGTTTTTTTTTTGACACAAGGTCTTGTTCTGTTGCCTGGGTTAGAGTGCAGTGGAGTCCTCATAGCTTAATGCAACCCCAAACTTCTGGGTTTAAGAGGTCTGCCTGCCTCAGCCTACCAAGTAGCTGGGAATACAGGCACATACCACTGTACTTGTTTAATTTTTTAAATATTTTGTAGAGATGAGGTCTTGCTATGTTACTCAGTTGAGTCTCAAACTACTGGCCTTAAATGATCTTCCTGCCCTGACCTCCCAAAGTGGCCAGGATTATGGCGGTAGCCACTGTGCCCAGAAGTGTTTTGTAATTCTTAAGTCATCTCTGTTATTTTAACAATGCTATTTGGTTTGAAATTCTCCTCTTTTTGTTGCTGTGGTAGACCAACTTTAATGTGGTTCCTATGATCTCTGTTGACACTTCGGATGAACACTCCTCTTCTACTTGAGTGACAAGGGACTTGTCACTTGTTTCTAACCAAGAGAATACTGCAAAGGTAATGTGATGTCACTCTGTGGTATGTTTACATTATATAAGATTCCATCTTGCTAGCCAACTTCCTTGAGTCTCTCTTGTGCTCTTCCCCTCTCTGTCCCTGTCTCCCTGTTGCTGACTTTGAAGAAGCTAGCTTCTCTGAACCCTACAGTTGCAAAGAAATGAATTCTGCCAATAAGCTCCAAATGAGAACTCAGCTCTAGCCAACAACTAGACTGCAGTCTAGCAGTGCACCCACTACAGGCCATGCCTGGACTTACAACTCAAAGAAATCTGAGATATTTTAAGCTGCTAAATTTGTGATAATATGTTACACAGCATAAAAAATTACTATAATACAGTCAATACTTCCATAAAACATCCTTTTCTATCCTTTAATTTCAACTTTTCAGGATCTTTATATTTGAATGTGTTTCTTACAAATAGCACATAAATAGATTTTGTTTTCTTTTTTGGCAATCTTTAACTTAAACACTTAGCTTATATTTAGCATAACTGCCCATTATATTTGGATTTTTTAAGGGTCATATTATTTGTGACAGATACAGTTCACTGGCCTTTGAATATCTATGCTCTCTCCTCCTCCTCCTTTTTCATTATTAGAATCTTAACTGTCAGCTAGACTACTGATGGATAATTCCAATTTTATTAATCATTAAAGTTCAAACTCAGAAAATAAAGATATAAAATGTGACCAATTTTAACTGGGCAACTAAACTAATGTAGGAAATTCTCACTTATGAGCAGTGTTTAGAGTTTGTATGTAAACCGAATGTTTAAAAAGACCCCACGGTTTGGCTCAGTGCCTGTAGCACAGTAGTTACGGTGCCAGCCACATACACCAAGGCTGGCAGGTTTAAACCCAGCTCGGGCCAGTTAAATAACAATGACAACTGCAATAAAAAATTGCTGGGCATTGTGGCAGGCACCTGTAGTCCCAGCTACTCGGGAGGCTGAGGCAAGAGAATTGCTTAAGCCCAAGAGTTGGAGGTTGCTGTGAGCTGTGTCACCACAGCACTCTACTGAGGGCATGGGTAGTGAGACTCTGTCTCAAAAAAAACAAAAAAAAAACCTCATGTTTTTCCATAATTGGAAAAAAGGATTTCTTAGATTTTTAAGGACTAATTTTAACAATAATGCCATTTTAATGCTATACATTTACAAATATATTCCTTTTCTAGTATTTCCTATCTCAGTACATCATGCTTTTGTACACTCAGCTGCTTAAGTTAGAATTTTGTAATCATTCCTGACACCTTTCTTTTTCCCAATCTAATCCTATCAGTACTCAATTTCTTGGGTCAAATATCTCTTGCATCCATCTATGTCTCCTCATCTTCCCTGTCATTACCTTTTAGGATTATTCTTCAAATAAAATCAAATGACACAAGGAAAATTACTTCATATAGAGTAAAATACAATGAAGGAAGCATAAAGCCAGTTTCATAACACTGATAAAAAGAAAGCAAAAATAGGCTCGGCGCCTATAGCTCAACCGGCTAAGGCGCCAGCCACATACACCTAAGGTGGCGGGTTCGAATCCCCAGCCCGGACCCGCCAAAACAACAATGACGGCTGCAACCAAAAAATAGCCGGGCGTTGTGGCGGG
>CAUYTI010060397.1:0-17891 GCA_963575145.1 Galago senegalensis
AAGCAATAACTGAGAAAATGACATGAAGGCTGTGTTGACCAGTTTGATGGAAGTAGTTCAGAATGCATGTGAAAACCCCACACTGTACCCCAGAAGTGCATTAATGTACATAGTTAACATTCAATTAAAAAAAAAAAAAAACAAGAGCTGGTTAATGTTGACTGGCAAAGAAATTTTGTCTGCTTGGTTATTCAGTGCCACTTCTGTGGTGCCTAGTTTTCCTCATTCTCACATATTGTGTCTGTCTACATACCTTTGTGCAGAACTACTTGTCTCTGATCTCTCTCTCTTTCTCATTTTAGTGACTGATCACTGCCCAATAATCTCTTTGTATTTTCACCTCAGGTCACTTCTTCCTCTCCACGAATTGGTTGGCCAGGTATAATGCCTGGTCAGTATGTTCCTGATAGTAGGCAGTCTGTGAGGCAGGGTTGCTTTATCATCTTGAGCTCCTCGCATGAACTGTTTGAATGTAACTTGAAGAAACCACATTCATTTACCCCTAAATACACCAGGCTATGCTTCATAAGAACAAAGACATTTTGTCAATAACCACAGTGTGAGTATCAAAATCAGAAAACTTAACATTGAAATAATACTAGTATCTAAGCCACAATTTATGCTTCAATTTGAAGAATTGTACCAGTAGTATTCTTTAGAGGTTCTTTGTGCTCAGTCCTGGAGCCAACCTAGGATCATTCATTGAATCTAGTTGTCATATCTCTTTAATCCCCTGTGATCAGGAACAATTCCTTAGTTTCTGTCTTTTCTGACCTCCGAATACTTGAAGAATATAGCCCTGTTATTTTGTGCATGATCCTTGGATTTTGATTGTGCTGGTATTTCTATTTTTTTTTTCAGACAGAGCCTCACTATGTCACCCTGGGTAGAGTGCTGTGGTGTCACAACTCAACAGCAACCTCAAACTCTTGGGCTTAAGCAATTCTCTTGCCTCAGCCTCCCAAGTAGATGGGACTACAGGGCCAGCCACAATAGCTGGCTATTTTTTTTTGTTGCAGTTGTCATTGTTGGTTAGCAGGCCCAGGCTGGGCTCGAACCCACCAGCTTTGGTGCATGTGGCTGGCACCCTGCCCACTGAGCTATGGGTGCTGAGCCAGTTCTGGTATTTCTAAATGGTTAGTTGAGCAAGAGTAATGAAATCAGTGTGGTGTACTTCTCAGTTTTTCCTATCAGAAGGAACATAATATCAGTTGGTCTCAATTTGCTGATGTTGGCTTTGATTGCTTGTTTTAGATAGTAACTATACCTCCACAATAAAGTTATTATTTCTGAGGAGTGGCATCAGAAAAATAACCAGATAGGAGTTATGTGGCTTTACTGTTCCTCACAGAAAACTGAGTAAAAATCATCCAGTGGAAGATTACTACCCAGGTATCCCAGAAAGCAAAACTGAAACTGTGATGATCCCTTGAGCTGCAGAGCAGAAAAAAACTTGAAGCAGGCAGTAATAGCATTTTTTTTTGAGACAGAGTCTCACTATGTCACCCTTGGTAGAGTGCTGTGGCATCACAGCTCACAGCAACCTCAAACTCTTGTGCTTAAGTGATTCTCTTGCCTCAGCCTCCTGAGTAGCAGGAACTATAGGCACATGCCACAACACCTGGCTATTTTTTTGTTGCAGTTTTTTAGCTGGCCTGGGCCGGGTTTGAACCCCACACCCTTGGTGTGTGTGGCGGCTGCTGCTGTAACCACTGTGCGATGGTCGCCGAGCCAGAGTATTTTTTTAAAACCATGATGCGTCTTCTCCAAGCTGGCAAGTTACCACATGCATAAAATTCCCCAAATTCATAGTCTCTGCACTGTCAAAAGTAAGTTGAAGGCCAGGAGCGGTGGCTCCTGCCTGTAATCCCAGCACTCATGGAGGCCAAGGCATGAGGATCCCTTGAGCTCAGGAGTTGGAGACCAGCCTGAGCGAGAGCAATACCCTGTCTCTACTAAAAAGAAAAATTAGGCATTGTGATGGGTTCCTGTAGTCTCAGCTACCTGGGAGGCTGAGGCAGGAGGATCACCTGAGCTCAGGAGTTTGAGATTGCTGTGAGCTAGATTGAGGCCATGGCACTCTAGCCTGGGTAACAGAGGGAAACTCTGCCTCAAAAAAAGAAAAAAAGTGATTTGAAGATAAACATCTAGCTTCCCCACTTCCTTGGGTTTCTTCACAGAAAACTCACTCCTGTCTTAGCCTATAGAAAGGATCAGGACTGCTGACAAGGGTTCTCTACTGTGAGGGCAAAGTCCTTTTTAGTATTCTCACTGATGTCCCATGAATTTTAAGGTTTTCTATTCTAATTGGTCACTCTTTTTGTTCCTGTGTTAGTTCCTCTGTTCTAGTTCAGCTGGAGGCAAAGAGCAGGAATGGAGCTAGCAGCAGCTGTGATGTAGATCTCAGAGGCTACTCTCCATTCTGCCAGAGAGAACACTAAGTCAGAGATTGTTCAGCAGCATGTTTATAATTTCTCCAGGCATGGGTTCCTTGGCAGCTTTTCCACATGGCTTGAGAATCCACTTGGGTGTCCCTTAGGTCTATCTGGGTATAGCACGATGCCAATGTCCGATCCTTTGTGAGACTAGTAATGAACTTGGGCTTAGGGTGCCACCTACTGCTGAAAAGGAGATAGGGATCTTGGACTAAGGGGAAAAAATAGTCAACCTATACAGGATCTCTAGATACACATATTATAAAAAGACTGAAACAAAGCCAGATAGTGAAAACCGAAGTAAATACTTAAATTCAATGTACAAACATAAACATATATCCATAATAATCAAGAATGATCAGGGAATTATGACCTCACCAAATAAACAAAACAAGGTACCAGTGACTGAACCTAAAGAGATGGAGATGTATTAACTATTAGAACAAGAATTCAAAATAGGGTCTGGGTGTGATGGCTCACACTTGTAATTCTAGCACTCTGGGAGACTGAGGCAGGTGGATTGCTTGAGTTCACGAGTTTGAGACCAGCCTGAGCAAGAGCGAGACCTCATCTCTAAAAATACACAGGTGCCTGTAGTCCCAGTTACTGGGGAGGCTGAGGCAAGAGAATCACTTGAGCCCAGAGTTTGAGGTTGCTGTGAGCTATGACACCATGACAGTCTACTCAGGGTCAGAAAGTGAGACTCCATCTCAAACAAACTAACTAAAAAAAGAATTCAAAATAGCTATTTTAAGGAAACTCAGAAGATGCCAAAAAATAAAAAAAAGAAAAAAGACACACACAGAGAAACAATTCAGAAATTTATCAGAGAAATTGAACAGAGATTGAAATTAAAAAAAGAAATCAAGCAAAATTCCTGGAGCTGAAACATACAATGAATGAAGTAAAACTGCAATACACAGCCTCAACAACAGAATTGATCAAACAGAAGAAAGAATTAGTAAGCTCAAAGATAAGCTATTTGGGGGGTGGCGCCTGTGGTTCAAAAGGGTAGGGTGCCAGTCCCATATGCCAGAGGTAGCGGGTTCAAACCCAGCCCCAGCCAGAAATGGCAAAAAAGAGAGAAAAAAAGGGAAAAAGAGAAGGTATTTGTAAATACACAAAGGAAAAAAAAAAAGAATGAAGAGGAAGGAACAAAGAAAGGGTACAGCATCCAAAGAGCAAATGTTTGAATTATTGACATTAAAGAAGAAATAGAGAATGGCAGAGGGCTAGAAAGCTTATTCAAAAAAGTAATGGCAGAAACATCCAGCTCCCCCACCTCCTTGGGTCCCTTCACATGAAACTCACTACTGCCTCAACCTATAGGAAGCATCAGGAGTGCTTGCAAGGGTTAAAACATCTGAGGCCAGGCCAGCCATACTTGTAATCCTAGCACTCTGGGAGGCTGAGGCTGAATGACACAATGTATATTTCCCCCTCTCTCAGGGATCACACTTTTTCATTTCCTAATGTCCAATGTCTTTTTATTTTGAGACATAGTCTCACTTTGTCATCCTGGGTAGAGTACTGTGGTATCATAGCTTACAGCAACCTCAAACTCTTGGGCTCAAGTGATCCTCTTGCCTCAGCCTCCCAAGTAGCTGGGACTATAGGTGCTGTTACAATGCCTGGCTATTTTTTTTTAAGAGATAGGATCTTACTCTTGCTCAGGCTGGGCTGGAACTTGTGAGCTCCAGCAATCCACCTGCCTTGGCCTCCTAGAGCATTAGGATTATAGGCATGAGCCATTGTGCTAGGCCTTGATGTCCACTGTCTTGAGAACTATTGTTTTATAAATTCGGTATGTCTTCTAGTTATTCCTGGGGAGGGGGGGAATCCAGTCCTTATAATTCCATTTTGTCTGGAAGCAAAAGTCTAGTTGTAGGTTGTACTTATTGGAGTTTTCCTTCACTGCTTGCATTGTCCCTGTCACCTCAGAGTTCATTTGCTTTATTACTTTTTAAAACTCCATAGTTCATCTAAGATGCTTTCCTCAGTTATGGTGACATTTGACAATTTGCTTATACATATTAAAGAGTTAAAGAATGAAGCACTAAGGAGTTATTTAGAAGCTATGAATGCCTGGGTAATATTTGATGACTCAGTCTTCATTAAAGAAGGACTTCACTTTACTTTTGACTCCAGGACCCCCAGTTGTACATCTCTTTAGATATTTCTTGAACTAGTTGATTCTCCAGAGGATAGGCATCCATGTTCCTGCTTCACCTTAAAGGTCTAGGAGCAAAATGACAGGGTCTAAAATTTGGAATATACATTTTCACTTAATCCCTTGCTTTTGTGACAGTACTCCACCTTAAATATACCTAATACCCCAACTCCACCCATCTGTTTTACCCTTTCCTGAAAACCACCTTTCTGTCAAGGTAAGGGAGAGCTGGGTTATTCAGGGATGTAACTGTAACTGTTTGCTTTTTTAACTTTTCCAACATTTTTATTTCATTACTTACCCCACTTTGATACTATTATTATTATTTTTTGCAGTCTTTGGCAGGGGCTGGGTTTGAACCCGCCACCTCCAGCATATGGGGCCGGTGCCCTACTCCTTTGAGCCACAGGTGCTGTCCGATACTATTATTTTTAATAGATTAATTGATATATAATTCAAATACCAAACAATTCATCCATTTAAACTATACAACTCCATGGTACTTAGAATACTTACAGAGTTGTGCAATAATCACCACAATCAATTTTAAAATATTTTCATCATTCTATAAGGAAATCTCTTAGTAGACATTCCCTATTACTCCCCCCTCTAGCCCATGGCAAACAAACTTTTCAGCAACTTTCTGATTTTATTGATTTTTCTGGAAATTTCATTCAAATGAAATCATACAATATGTGTCCTGTTATGTCAGACTTCTATCATTTGGCATGATGTTTATAAGTTCATTCAGGTGAACTCCGTGTGTCAGAATTTCCTTCCTTTGTAAGGCTGAATAATATTCCATATATGGATATCCCACGTTTTATTTATCCATTTATCAGTTCAACATTTATTTCTACTGCTTGATATTATAAATAATGCCACAATCATAACGTTATAAATATACATTTATACACACATTTTGTGTGGATGTATATTTTCATTTTTCTTTGATATACACCTAGGGGTAGGCTTGTTGGATTATATGGGAACTTTATGTTTACTATTTTGAGGAACTGCCAAATGTTTCCTAGAGTGGCTGCACCAATTTATATCCCACCAGCAGTGCAGAAGGACTGTAATTTCTCCACATACTGCCTTTCTTTCTTTCTTTCTTTCTTTCTTTCTTTCTTTCTTTCTTTCTTTCTTTCTCTCTCTCTCTCTCTCTCTCTCTCTCTCTCTCTCTCTCTCTCTCTCCTTCCTTCCTTCCTTCTTTCTTTCTCTTTGTTTCTTTCTCTCTCTCTCTTTCTTGTCTTTCTCTCCCTTCTTCCTTCCTCCTTCCCTTCCTTCCTCCCTTCCTCCTCCCTCCCTTCCTTCCTTTCTTCTCTCTTTCTTTCTCTTTATCTGTCTCTCTCTTTCTTTCCTTTTTTAGAATTATGGAAGGCTAGATTTGGAAGGGGCCTTAGAGAGCTCTTAACCCAAAGACTTTTTTTTTTTTCTAATTTTAGAGCAAACAGTTCTTTCAGAGTTGAGAAAGCAAGTTGCCTGAGATAGGATGGTAAGTTGGTTTAAATAGAGACACAATACGTTCTTCTGGTGTTCTGGATTTTTTAAAGAAACACTTAAGTATTTTCTTCATTTTTCTATTTGTCAGGCTTGCCAAGTGATACTTAAGCTTGCTTGTTGTACTAAACAAATGCAAAGCAATGCTGCACAGCTGTTAAAGGAAGAGAGAAGAAATGGCGTGATGTTTCCATTCTCTTTTGGACCTGCCTTAAACCCTTCTAGGCCTAATTATTAATCATTCACTGAACAATTACCTATTGATTATTACTATAATTAAAACATTTTCAAAACACCCAAAGGCCTGGAAGAGCTCAAAGTACACAAAAGACATTACAGTAACACTACTATGACTATTATGGTCATTACTAATCTAATTACTGCTAATATGAGATATAAAGTATTAACTAGCTGAAGAGACATACATAAAGTTGGAGGAGGGTTAGAATAGCAGTGGTTCAGGGAAGTCTTCACGGAGGAGGTGTTACCTGAGCTGTCTTTAAGAGTCTATAGAATTTGTACCGACAGGCATTTTGAGTAGCAGGAGAGGTGGATTTCCGAGCAAGCAAAGGCACAGTGGTGGGAAGGCATGAGCATGTTCTTTACCAGAACACAGCAGGCGGGAAGTGCAATGCTTAGAGACCATGCCACTCGGGAAAGCTTAGGGACAATATTGCGCAGAGGTTATGATCTGCTTTCTTGCTCAGATATTTTCTTCATGGTAGAAAACATTGTAAAATTGTAAGTTTATCTTTATACTCCATAATAATCCATTCATTCAAGAAAACTTGAAATACAGAGAGATTTAAAAATAATTTTTGTCACTTAATAATTTGCTCTATTTCTTCTCAGTATTTTTTCATAGACATAGCTATTTTGATTTTTAGCATTGTTCTAATCATACCCAATGGAGCTTTCTCAAACCTGTGCTTAAGCTTACAGGAGAGATAAGTTCTCTGAGAAAAATTTACGTCCAATTACAGGATTAGACTCATAAGAGATAAAAAGGTTCAGTGAAAGAGATAAAAGGGAAACATTTTTTCCGGAAGATTCTGTGAGAGGCCACCAATCCCTTTCTGTTCTTGCAGAGGCATGAATTTGCTCAGTCGTGGGGCTATGTTCCTTGAGGACCTCTGGATGAGGTGACGGCTCTGAGCTGACAGTTCCCAGACTAGTTCTGCCAACCTCTTGAGTTCTTACTTTTGGTTCCATTCTTGGTCCACAGAGCATGTCTTAAATCAGAGTTTCTCAGACTGTAACATGCATGGGAATTACCTGGAATCCGGTTAAAATGCAGGTGCTGATTCAGTCGATCCAGGGTGGGCTGGAGAGTCTCCACTTCTAGCCCGCTCCTAGCTGAGGAGGCTCCTGCTGCTGGTCCAGGGGCCACACTCGCAGAGTGCTTCCTTTTTTCATACCTAAGCTCTCTCTTTTTTTTTGCTGTCACTGTTCACAGCCTTTCTCTCACACATCTCTATAGATATCACTTGATTCACTTTTGGTACTTTAACACTGCTGATAAAGCTGAGGTCAATGCAATTTTTATTATTTTCTAGGTAAACCGTTTTTGCCACCTGGATGCTTAGAGGATTTGTTTTGTTGTTGTTGTTTTGCTTTCTTCCTGAACTCCAAACATTTCACCCTGATGGGTCAACATGTGACTAGTTCATCTTTGATTTTGTCTCGAATGCAGCCGATCCTTTGGCTTGACCCTCAGGTGAAGCTGCAGGCTCAGGAAAGTTTCTCTGATATGCCCACCACCATTGTTTTAGACCAGTTATGCTACTTTCTTCCTAAAGGCCTTCAAAATTTCTCAGGTTGGATCTCTGACCCTTGTCTTACATAGATCTTTTTCTCTCTTATTTAATCTCTTTTGGTTTCTCTCTGTAATCTAGAAGAGATTCTCAAGTTAGATTTTTCCAGGTCATTTCTGCTTTTGGTTCTTGCCCCCCAAAGTGGATTTTAATTTTGCTATTGTGCTCTTCATTTCCTAAAATACTTTTCCATTTCATTAGTTTCTCATTTTTTGTATCTAAAATGTCACCTGTTGTCTTCTTATAATTTATTATTTATGTTTTATTTCAGAAGGCAATGTCTTTAAGCTTTTAGATAATGACAAAAACATTTTCTCCTGGTTCCTCCAGCAAATCCTTTCTAGAAGGTCTCTTTGGTCTCTTTTTGTTTCTACAGGAGGATGTTTTCTTTTTCCTTGTCCTATAAGTGTGATGGACAGTTGTCACTGTTTTTTAATCTCAGCATCTGAATCCATTCCACTACATCCATGCCTTCCTAGGTTTGGAGAATCTCCCATTTTATGAAGCTTGTCTTTTACACAGAAACTGCAAATGCCAAAAATACTCAATTTCTCAGTCTTCCTTATAATCAGGTCAGTCGGGTGTAGCTGCTCTCGATATTGAATACGATGAGTGGTTGAAAGAGGCAGAGCAGAACTGGACACCTCCAGTTTCTCCAGGAAGCCTGGTCACAGGTTTAGAGGCAGCACCAATGCTGCAGATGTTGGTGGTACAAGTCACGTCCCTGGCCAGCAGTTGCATTTGAGTGTCGCCACTGGACCAGTTACTAACAAATAGCTTCATTCCTGGAATAGAGTCTCTGAATATAGTCTTTAGTCTCAAAATAGACTCTAGACACTATTCAACATCCATTGTAATAAATTATTTCCTCATTATGTTATCAGAGTACAATTCCTACAACTGAGAATATCACCTGATACAATCAATATCATTTAATGAGACCCTGTAACGGTCTCCTTTTCAGCTTCCTTTTCCTCCAATGAGTGATGATTTGCTACTGATCTGATATGGTAGGCCTTTGAGTCCATTCTATCCACTTGGATCCTTTTCAAACTTATTCCCAGAAAAGGCCTGTGTGTCATACTCCAGTTCTGACACAACGACTCTTGGTGTCTTTAGGCTTTCATCCTATGCAGGTCTGTTGGTAGGGACTGGGACTTTCCTAGTACTAAAGAAGTAGAAATAAAGATCTAATGGGGAAAGGGCTGGTTACCCAGGACTCTGCCGGTACAGACCTTGCCCAGAGGCTCGGAGTTTCTTCATTTACCAAATTACAATATCACATTCAGTGGGTTTTTAAAACGATATACATTTATTATAATACATCCATAAAGGTTGACCCACAAGAGATGCAGCAGGCTAGGAAGGACCAGAGCCAGGAACCCAACCCAATGCCAGGCCCACTGCTGATAGCAGCCAACCTGAGCACAGCTCCGGGCAGCCCTACCTTGCTGAAGAATTTTCCATTAACTTTGGCCATAATCGATGTTCAGGATTCATTGCCTGCCACTCTGCCACACTGGAATACTTTTCTCTGTTCCTTTCTCTAAAAAATCTCCTTTTTGGTCCAAATTTTGTCAATTCTCCTCCTCCCTATTCTTAAGCTCATCATTTCTCATTCTCCCCATGATATTCTCAAACCACAATGAACTATTTTTAAGTCCTTTGTTTTACCATGATCTTACCATCTTTACGGGTGTTGTATTTTTTTTGCTTGGAGGACACCTCATTGCCCTAAACTTCTTCACCTAACTAATGCCTACTCTTCTTTCAAGTCTTATTTTACCTATTACTTCTTCCTGTAAGTCTCTGCTGTCCCACACCCAAAGACTTAGGGACACCTCTGATGGGCTTCCTTCATCCCCTACCTCTTCTTATCTTAATATGTATCACTCTATAGTAATTTTTTGGCTATGTCTTATTCCCTGTTATATTGCTAGTATTTAGTAAAGTACCTGCTTTTATAGTAAGTATTTGAAAACATTTATGAAAGAATAATTAAAAGCAATTATTCCTCACTCTGAATATCCATAGCACTTTAACTTATAATAACCTTATGCTCTGTGTAAAGTATGATATACAGCTTATTAAACTCTTTGTTTAATAAGGAGGATCTGTACTACTTAGGAGGAGGATCCATACTACTTCAGGTAAATATCGGGTTTGGGAGCTTCTGCGTTCCTGTGTACTCACAGAAAGTTTACTTGAAGACCTGTGCTGTAGATTATCCAAAAAACACAATCACCCATATTGGTCAGCTTTTAACAGTGAAAGACAGTGCCATTAATAATTAGCCTGAGATAACAGGCAAAATTTGGAATTGTGCAGGGCAACTTAGATTCATGGTCATCCTATTTAGTTAGCAACATGCCATTGGCAGATTATCGATATTTTTTCTTTTTAAGACTTTAAGATTAAATGTGCTGGGTCAGGCAGAGTTTCCTGCATTACACTCACGCTCTAGAAGGACAAACTGAGTCTGAATGATTATCTCGGAGTCACTTATCAAGTGAGTGAAGGGACAGATGAAACACCCAGAATTCCTCATTTTCTTATTTTGTACCCCAATGGATGCTATTAGCCTTTTCATTAAGTGGTTTGTCTGGAATGAGACACATTGTAATTCACATTATTTTTTTGAATTGCATTAATTAGTTACTATAAAATAGAAGGAAACAATATGAAGTCTGTTTTTCTCTTCTTACCTCTGCCACAGGGATTAAACATAATCTCTTAAATGTAATCAGGAGTAAGAACAAATGTCAAAGCCTGGTGCTTTAAATCACACAACTGGAGATCCAGCCATCATCTCAAGGCACCAACTCCTGTTCTTCCTATAAAGGAAGCACTGAGAGCATTTAGACATCAGCTCAATAATCCTCAATTTAAGAGCTTATTGCTGGAAAATTATCCACACTCTACTTGGGGAAATCAGAGCTCAATACATAGTGAATTTGGGTTAGTTTATGGTATAAGAGATCCACTCTTAAAGTAGGTTAAGAAGTAAGGGTCAAACAAACTACAAGAGAACAATGGGGGTTGACCTTGAGAGCAGGGGTGAAGAGTTGAATGGGGTTAGGATGAGCAGTGTTAGGGTCATGAACTCCAATACTAACATGCAGTTCCATAGACGTGCTCGGGGTTTACGGCTTGTAACGTAGTTCCGCGTTCGTTATTTTTATCTGATCCGTCCCATCAGGACACACGGAAAGATGTGACAGTAATTAGGGTCTTCATCCTGTAGATGGGTGATTTTTCAACCGGTGTGCTGTGACAGGATCTTACATGTGCCACAAAAGTCTTAAAGATGATTAATTTAATTATTTTTGAAAGAACTTCAAAGCAAAGTATATTCTTTTTTTTTTTTTTCAGTTTTTGGCCGGAGCTGGGCTTGAGCCCACCACTTCTGGCATATGGGGTCAGTGCCTTACTCCTTTGAGCCACAGGTGCAGCCCCAAAGTATATTCTTTTTTTCACTCTTTTTTTTCTGATCAACATAATTTAAGTGTGCGGTGAAAGTTAACTGCAGGTTCAAGTGTGTCATGAGATAAAAAGGTTGAAAAACACTGCTGTGGATGAACGAATGAGTGAATGACTAAGGTTCAGAGAGAGAAAATGACTTCTTTAGGATCACAGTTGGGACTAGAACCTGAGTCTCCTGCTTTCTAGTCTAAGAGCAACCTCTCTGGGCTCAGTTACCCATCAGTGCTTCATCTCAACCACATCTCCCAGGGAGACCTAAAGAAATGTAACTGGCCCTATTTGGAATTTACAAATGCCACCAAAACCATTCAGGGTGCTTACTGTTCTGCTCAGGAAATCTTGAAGCATTCTTTTCCTGCTGGTCTATTACTCTGTATGTCATAGGCAAAGAGAAATCTAATAATAAACACTAGATTCTATAGCCAGAGCCATCTCAGTGCCTCCATGTACAAGTGGCAGCCCCCTGGATAACCTAGAAGGGATCAGGATTGAAAAGTAAAATATTGGCTCCATGCCCATAGCTCAGAGACTAGGGCACCGACCACATACATCAGGGATGGCAGGTTTGAACCTGCCCCAGGCCTGCCAAACAACAATGACAACAACAACAAGAAAAATAGCTGGGCGTTGTGGCGGGTGACTGTAGTCCCAGCTACTTGGGAGGCTGCGGCAAGAGTCTTAGGCTTAAGCCCAAGAGTTTGAGGTTGCTGTGAGCTGTGATGCCCTGGCATTATACTGAGGGCAATATAGTGAGACTCTGTCTCAAAAAAAAGAAAAGAAAAGTAAAATATTGAGGTGGTATAAGACTCCATGACTCAACTTGAAAAATGAAGTCATACTGTGTGCCTGCCTGGGTCCAAAATGAAGGTAAAAATACTGCCCCGTTTAGTTTAAAAAATCATTTTCCGGAGCTAAGTACAGTGGCATGTGCCTTCAATCTTAGCTACTGGGGAGGCTGAGGCAGGAGGATTACATGAGGCCAGGAATTCAAGAGCAGCCTGAGGTAAGATAGTGAGACTGCATCCCCCCCCCCAAAAAAAATATATATATATAATTGTTTTAGGGCCTCAAACATGGAGTAGTGCCCTAATGTTCTCTACAGAGATCTATTTTTATTCAAATTTGCTTGTTTTTTTCTAGCATTGTGCCAATATTGTATATTTAAACCACATTTGAATTTTCACAAGTGGTATTCCATCTTATGAAAGTGTTACTGATTGAAATAAAAGCATACAGTGGACACTTGGGCTTGAAATTACTCCTGAAAGGTACTCAGGAAGATGTCATTTTGATGTTCAATGCAACCCTTTTCCCTATTGCTTTTGGAACTAATCACTATTTATTGGTTGAGCACCAATAACTGGTGCTAAATAAAGTATAATTATCTTTAAACAATAGAATTGGCCAGGCATAATGGCTCACGCCTATAATCCTGGCATTCTCTGAAAGGCCAAGGCAGGAGAATCCCTTGAGCTAAGGAGTTCAAGACCAGGCTGAGTAAGAGCAAGGCCCTGCAACTAAAAATAGAAAAACTAGCTGGGTGTCATGATGAGTGGGGGAGGCTGAGGCAAGAGGATTGCTTGAGCCCAGGAGCTTGAGGTTGCTGTGAGCTATGATGATGCCATGGCACTCTACTCAGGGCAACAGAATGAGACTCTGTCTCAAAAAAAACACAGAGAAACTCCCGCAGACACAACAGATCAGTGAGGCGAGAGTGCACACTGTGATTGGCAGGTAAAGACCATGGGAATCAGTGTGGTCCAGGAGGTTCAGATCTTGCGTCTCTGCTCACAAGAACTCTGGTGGCAAGGACCACCCATGCATTTAAATTAAGTTGTTAGTTTTCTTCTCTCTCTGCTCAGAGGTTGGATTTTAGGGAAGAATGAGCCAAACCTGACAACAGGTTAGAGAGAATTAGAGACAAAGAAGTCAAGAATGCCACAGCTTGTGTCTGTGGGCGTTGGTCTTGTGTGAATGGAAACAGCTGTGGAGAAGTCAGGGCTGAGGTGAGTGCAATTTTGAGCGGTGCTGAGTTTGATGATTCACAAGTAAAAGCTGAATGACCTGCAGAGAACCTAATTTTAGTCTATGAACTCACAAGCAATAAAG
Source organism: Galago senegalensis (assembly GCA_963575145.1). Classification (NCBI taxonomy): domain Eukaryota; kingdom Metazoa; phylum Chordata; class Mammalia; order Primates; family Galagidae; genus Galago; species Galago senegalensis. The sequence goes on from CAUYTI010060397.1 coordinate 13,515, forward strand.
AAAAATTTGAAAATTATCTATAACAAGGCACATGCAATTAAAATTAAGTTTATTTTGCAAAGTATAAAAAAACCTAGTCTCATTCAATTTGAAGTCTATGCCATGTCTGCTCTGGGAGTCCACTAACAAAATGTCTTGGCTAATGGGAAGAATGAAGGGTCAAGGGTGAGAAATATGGGTAAGAATCTTATTAAATATTTCAAAATAATATTCCACCAAAAACAATTTAACATGGATTGCTGAGAAGATTTGGATGTCAAACAAGGAGTTGCATGTTCCCAAATATCTAAGTTTATTTTGACCACCTTAAATAAAGATGGAGCCTTTACCTCTTACATGTTTACATGGATGGAGCTGGAACATATTTTTCTCAGTAAAGTATCTCAAGAATGGGAGAAAAAGTATCCAATGTATTCAGTCTTACTGTGAAACCCAGAATAGCCCAAGAAGAAGGAGAAAGGGGAGAAGGAGGGGAGGGGAGAGGATGGGTGGAGAGACGATAATTGGTGGGACCACACCTATGGTGCATCTCACAAGGGTACATGTGAAATTTACTAGGTGTGGAATATAAATGTCTTAACACAGTAACTAAGAAAATACTGTGAAGGCTATGTTGACTAGTTTGATGCAAGCATTTCGAATTGTATGTAAAGCCAGCCCATTGTACCCCATGATTGCATTAATGTACACAGCTATGATTTAATAAAAAAAACTTATTCTCTTCATCTTATTAAAGATACATAAGGAAAACTTGAATGTATACTTTTTTTGGTGAGAAAATTAGAAAATCTGGATAAGCAAATAAAAGAAATAATCCTACCACTTAAAAACAACCATTTGTAAAGCAATAAAGCACAATTTTTCAGATTCTTTCTTATACATCTATACTTTCCCCCCATTTTAAAATATCAGGTAATGAAGAGAAATGAAAACATGTGCCCACCCAGACGTGAGGGCATGAATGCTCACAACAGTGTTATTCAAAATAGCCACACGCACACCTCCCCCACGGAAACAACCCAAATGTTCAGTCGCCAATGAGTGGATGCACAGGACATGGCATATCTGTGCAAAGGAATGCATTTTGACCATAAAGGGGAAAGATATTAATATATTATGTTATAAGATTATTGAATCTTGACAACATGCTAAGTGAAAAAAGCCAGACATGACAGTCCACACGTTATATGATTCCATTTATAGGAAAGGTGGGGAATAGGCAAGTCTCATAGAGGTATAAAGTAGATTAGTAATTGTTTAGGTCTGCAGGTGAGAATGAGGAATGAGGAGACTATAAATGGGTGCAAGTCTTCATTTTGGGATGACGGAACTGCTCTAGTATTAGAATGCAATGTTGGTTATCCAAATTCCATAAATTTACTAAATTTACTAAAACCCACTTGTATGCTTAAAATGAATGAATTTCATGGTATGTAAATTATATCTCAATTATACTGTATATATGTGTGTATATATAGAAGATCTATATAGAGAATATACATCGATTGTATATACAGAACATACACATATAGAGAATTATATAGATATATACATGTGTGTACATCTCTATATATATGATAGACTTTTTTCTATTTATCTAAAACTGACCTAACGTCTGCTGTAATGTTCCAGGCGTGGGTGAAACTGTGGATTGCAGCCACGAGTGAGGCTGTGTGTCCTAAAGCCTATGCCGGATACCCAGACCACCGAGAACCAGCAGGCCTTCCTCAGCAGCAGCACAACTCTGTGCAACTTCTGAAAGAGCCAGTGAGGACAGCATGCGAGGCCTTGGCCACAGGCACCAGACCGTGGATAGCACGCTTTATCTCCAGCTGCTGTTGTGTGAAGACAAAAAATGTGTGTTCCATGTTTGTGTTATCCCAGCAGACTCTAGGGTGTGTCTCCAGGCTTATCATTGCCTGCTCCATCATCAAAGGAGACTTACAGCTGAAACAGCAAACCCAGTTCATTCGGGGGGCCACAGGGAGGTCTCAGCCAAGCTGTTTTAGCAGATCCCTCCTCTTGGAGTTGGTGTTAGGTATTATCTTTGTGTTAAGATACAGGGTATGAACTGAGTCTATTTTTCTTAGCACTGTATTCTCAGGCCTGATAGTGCTAGCAGATGTTCTAACCTATTGTTAAAGCAAACACAAACTGTCTGCCTTTGTATTTGAGCTTCTTTGAAACTTTCCATTGGTAGTTTGCAGGCAGAATGGGGACTGAAGACCCCATTCCTGGTAAGGGAAAACAGACCCAGAAAAAGGGGAAAATAAAAAAGTAAGCTAAGCGAAACAGAACTAAAGAAGTCAGCTAGTTTACCTTTAAACCAGCCGCTGCTAAATTCCTTATCTGAGCGTTTCCTGCCTTTCCTAGAAGCCTGGCCTGTTGGGGATACAGCTTACCATCTCTCCTGCTGGGTCTGTAAACACTCTGAAGGAATAATGGCCACAGAGGATGCTGTGTGCCAGGCCTAGCAAGAAGCATTAACTAGGCCATCTCCTGTCCAGTCAACAGCCAAAGCAAATCCCAATTGTGGAGATTTGTATTAGGCTGGGGCAGAGATCAAGGGAACAGCCCGAGCCCTGAAATATGGGCAGGAGGGCTTATATCCCTTATTACAGAGGAAAACCCTCTGATGGTGATGAGAGGAAAATTCCTCTCTCCCACTGATTCTTCATAGGAGATTGATGCCAGTGGCACTTTACTCCACAGTGAACTAGTGGGTATTAACACCCCCCTGGGAATCTGTGACCACAGACAGAGGCTGTCCCCTCACAAGGCTCAGCTTCTCAATTTCTCAAGACTGCTCAGATCCTTAAAGTTAATGATGATAGAGCCAATAGAAGTTGATATGCTTACTCAGAGAAACTGCTGATGTCTTTACTCCCTTCCTCAGCCTACCCTCTGGGCTAATGAGCAAATAACCTTCAATAAAAGCTGAGTAGAGCTGACACTCAGGGCCATCTGCAGGAACCTCACAAACAGGCAGTGGTCTCCTGTGCTCCTACCTTTGAAAATTCTATTCTGTGTGTCTCTGGTCATTTCTAACTTTACATTTCTTCAGAAAAATTGCTGCCAGATTCACAGGTCTCAATGAACTCTGCCCCTGGGGTGGGAGCCTGACAGTGGCTAACTCAAGATTTTTTTTTTTTCTGACTGGGTATGGTGTCTCACACCTGTAATTCCAGCACTCTGGGAGGCTGAGGTGTGTGGATCACCTGAGCTCAGGCTTCAAGACCAGCCTGAGCAAGAGTGAGACCCTGTCTCTAAAAATAGCCAGGTGTTGTGGCAGGCACCTATAGTCCCAGCTACTTGGGAGGCTGAGGCAAGAGGATCACTTCAGCCCAAGAGTTTGAGGTTGCTATGAGCTATGATGCCATAGCACTCCACCAAGGGTGACAAAGTGAGACTCTGTCTCATTAAAAAAATTTTTTTTTCTTAATATTTTGAGACATAACTTCTCTCTGTTGCCAAGGCTGGAGTGCTGTGGTATCAGCCTAGCTCACAGAAATCTCAAAATCTTGGTTTCAAGCTATTCTCCTTCACGCCTCAGCCTTCTGGGTAGCTGAAGCTACAGGCACCCACCACAATGCCTGGCTAGTTTCTCTATTTTTAGTAGAGACAGGATCTCACTTTTGCTCAGGTTGGTCTCAAAACCCTGAGTGCAAAGGATCCTCCTGCCTTGGCCCCCCTGAGTGCTGGGGTTACAGGCATGAGCCACCATGCCCACCTCAAGCTCTTTCTACTGACATCTCCGTGACTGCCATCTGGCCCCGCTGTCCGACCTTGGAAGGTTCACAGGCTTCCAGGCATGCTCATAGCTTTTCTGGATCCTATGCTTACCTGAGTTCAAAAATGCCAACAGACTGGTGTAGGGCATTGAGTTGGAATAGGCCAATATACATTCAGATGATCCGATCTTGTGATCTCATGAAACGCAGTGATAACTCTGTAGCCATAAAAACTGGATAAACATGTGTAGAAACCTATTGGCCAGACAAAAGTCATCATTTGTCCACTTGGCTTGACTCCTCTACACCAATGGAGAAAGGAGGTTGTGACATCATTTTTCCCTTAATAAAGGCAGAAAATATTCACTTATGAAGTCTAATGATATAGTATTCATTTTTACCTTGAGATTATTTTCCCACATCATACAATGAAATGTGAAAAACAGAGAGTAAACAAACCTTTCCTAAATTGCTTTTTTGAGACAGAGCCTCAAGCTGTCCCCCTGGGTAGAGTGCCGTGGCATTACAGCTCACAGCAACCTCCAACTCTTGGGCTCAAGCGAGTCTCTTGCCTCTGCCTCCCAAGTAGCTGGGACCACAGGCGCCGGCCACAATGCCTGGCTATTTTTTGGTTGCAGCCATTATT
>CAUYTI010060398.1:0-52803 GCA_963575145.1 Galago senegalensis
AATAAGCAAAGAACTTGAAAAGCAATGTTAATGCATGCACTGTTCCTTCTATCTGATTGTAAGCTTCATGAGGGTGCGTGATTCAAGTCACTTATTTGAAGGAATGTGATTACATAGGAAAGAAAAAAAATATGTATGATATATGGGTATATAATTGTATATATGTATATATATATGTATATATATTTGTGTATATATATATAAATGTATGTATGTATATGAGAGAGAGAGAGAGAAATGGTTTTCAAGCACCACCCAAAGGGAATATAGAAAGTCCAGGAATTCCAAAATATGTAGGGTTGGGAAAATGAAACTAATTCTTATTTCCAGCCACTGAGTTATACATTAAAAAAACTTCTAAGCAACAAAGGGTGATGAACACTCAGCCTGTACACCTGGGCCAAATCAACAATATGACTTCAAAATTCATTTTCTATGATTATTGATACTCTTATCTCATTATTAATGTATGGTCTAACTTCAAAGGAAAAAAAATCCCTTTGCGTGGATTATATCCCCTGAAGCCGAAGCCACAGCCACTATTGCTAACATGGGTGCTAGGTGTGTAGTACACATTTTATTAGAGGGTTACTGATCTGCTGACTCCTTTCCTGGGATAAGACACTCCATGATGATACGTTCTCACTGGAAGGCCTCTCCCACAGTATTCCTCTGGCGTCTAGCACTTCTGTAGCCTTTTTAAAATCAGGAGTCGACACTCATCCAGCAGTCAACATGATTCAATGCGGGTTCCTTGGAACATTGATTTTGTGAAATGTTAAAGAGTTAGTTAAACATAACTTGTGGTCAAATTAGTTTAAAAACCACTTAGTTAAACAAAATTAGGGTAGAACATCCCAGACACTTGTAAAATTCCAATGGAAATGGTAAATCTCCCAGGTAGATATGCAATACTTGCCAAATTTATGTGACCACAGAGCAATTTACTCCCCATAGCATCTCACAGATTTTATATACCCTAAAAACACAGAATTTAATATTCTATGGAAAAATTTTCAGCACTGTTGGAAAAACTACACATATGTTAACGTCTCTGCATTAGCCTGACCGTCCTTCCTTTCCCCTGTGCCCCCGTGTGGCTCCTCCTGTAGGACTAAGAATGATCAGAAGCAACAGTAACAAAGCTTTTTGCTTCCCGTCTTTCCTATGCATATTTATAGGCCACAAGGACTCGGATAATCAATACCTTCTTTGTTCCTTCATTGTGCTGTGTTAATAGCCCAATTACAGCACTTCTTTCCAGCTGAGAAACTTCCTTTTGTTGTCCCCAATGCAACAACATGTGGCCTTAGTTCAATGGGAAGGAAGCCAGTCATATCTAGAGGCTGGCCGGCTGCCTGGGGCTCTGACTGAAAGCTATATAGCAGCAGGGAGCCCTAAAAAGAGTCCCTCACATTGTTGAAACATTGTTCATCTCACTTCTCTCAACCTCTTCTATACCTTCCCCTCCTTTTCCATCCATCCCACTTATCCAGCAACTTCAAGTTATGGCATGGCCTATTGTTTGCTTCTTATTCCCCTTAGCTCCTTGTATGCTAATCTCTTCAGCCTTATCCAGATGTGCTCTGTGCTTTCAAGTTTCCCTGCTGGCTGCTGCTTCTCCTCAGATGCCCTTTATCTCTATATGCAAGCCTGCTTGTCGTTCAAGGACTAGTTCAAATGCTTTCTTGTCTTCAGCTCTCTAATTTTCAGCTCTCTGTTGAGAATATCCACAGAACGTTATTTGCAGTAGTTTTTGGCATGAAGCGCATCCCTACACATACAGTTCACGTGCAGTGTGTCTCTTCTGACTGACCAAAGCTCCCTGCCAGTGGAGGGACAATTTGTTCAATGTTGGCTCATCCTGTGCACGTGCTTTCCTCACCTAGGACATGCTTCAGGAGACTCAAACACACAAGAGACTGTGGATAAACAGTAACCCATCCGTCCACACTGACTGGCTCTGCCTGGATGGAACACACACCAATGTGTAGACTTACTACCTTTTTCACTTCCCCAGAAGGAATCTATTTGCAATAAATAATTGGCATAGTTTTTTTAATGTTTCATAGAAAAGAAGGTTTACATGACCTGCTCCAAGCACACTTTATAAATCATTACCCTGCAATCACGTCTATTCAGCTCCTCTCCACACGCCGCCCTGAGAAGCCTTCATCACTCCCTCTCTCAGAGCCGGGCACACAGGCCCTTGGCTTTTCTACTTCAGAACCTTCCTTCCAACCTTTGAACTTTCCTTCTTCCTGTTTCATGTAGAACAAGTCATCTCTATATCTTCAGCACACATTAGAAAAAGCTGAGTATAATCACTGCCTGCAATTCCTCTCCTTCCACCCTGTCTTTACCACACTCCAGTTAGACGTTTGCTACCAGAAACTACTCTCATCAAGGCCCCAAATGACTTCTGAACGGAAGTCTTTGGTCAATGTTGAGAGACACGCTTAACTATTAACCCGTCACTCTTCCTTAACACTTGTTCACTCACCTTCCCAAACAGAAGACTTTTCTTTTTTATTTTTGCAGTTTTGGGCCAGGGCTGGGTTTGAACCCGCCACCTCTGGCATATGGGGCCAGCGCCTTACTCCTTTGAGCCACAGGTGCTGCCCACCAAACAGAAGACTTTTTGTGGCTTTGCTTCCTCTCAGTCCCATTTGATGGTTTTCCTTCTTCTCCCTGCAGCTATGGGGCAGCTCCTTGGAATCAGTCATTGGATATTTTCTCCTGACTATCTAATTTGCTCCATTAGTGATCTTATCCAGGCCCACAGCCTACATGTCCTATGTGTGCCATTGACTCCTGAATTTATTGACTCCCAAATTTCCCCCCAAATCCCGATTCCTATACTCAGCCTCCTGTTGACATTTCCACCTGATTGGTCAATAGGGGGTCAATCTGCACCCAAACACACTCTGGTCACCACTCCAGACTGTACTCTACCCACAAGGCTCCCTGTCTCAGCTGACTGTAAGTCCATTTGGTAGGCCACGGCTACAAACCTTGGAGTTATTCTTAAACTCAGTAGCTGCCCTTACCTTCTCTTTTCCTAACTTGCCAGAACTAGTCCATCAGAAAATTATGTCTGCTTTACCTGCACGGTACATCCAAAGTAGCAATGCCTTTCACCCCCTACATAGCTGCTTTCCTGTTCTGAACCCAAACCACATTGCCTTGGTTACGGCAACATCCACTTAACATGTTCCCATACTTCTATCCCGAACCCCCCACCTGCTTAAGTCTTCTTTCTATTTAGCAGCCAAAGTGATTATTTAAGAACAAGAAATCATGTCACTCCTCAGCTAAAAACCCTACAATGGCTCCTAATTTAAATCAAAGTACAAACAAAATACCCATAAAAGCCTGCAAACCCTACATTCCCTGATACTCTCTGATCAGCTCTCCTCACCCTGTGTCCCCCACTCTCTCTCCTCCGGCCTTCCAAATGTTCATCAAACACTACTGACCTTGGGCCTTTTCTCATAACAGTTCCCTCTTCCTAGACACACATGAAGACAAGATAGCACCTCTTCATCTTTTGTTAAATCTCAAAGAAGCTTACACCAGACGTACAACTTAGTGCTACAAACTAACATGAGGGTGCACGCACACACACACACACACACACACAGAGTATTTCTAATCCACTCCACCCACTCTATCTGTTCTTACCTACTGTTTTCCTAAGCATGTTACCTCTTGCCATAATACCAGTATATAATGAATTTACCTATTGTTTTTATGATTTATGGAGTGTTACTTGCTGCAGATGAAATGAAAGTTTTGCAAGAGCAGTTATCTTCCCTATTTATTTATTTATTTCCTTGTTTATTTTCACTGTTATATCCCAAGCACTTGAAACAGTATCTGGTACATAGTACATGCTCAATAAATTTTGTTGTATAAATAAATAAACAAATGCTAAAATAAAAAAGTTTTTGACCTGGATCTAATTTGCTTACTAAAAATAGGGACAGAATAATAATAATTTTCACCATTTCTATTACCAAGTTTTCCTTATTTTGATGATCTTTCTCTGAATGTGAAAATGATAGCAATCTTATACCCCCTCAGGTAGGGCAATGTTCCATATATACCTGACGATTCCAGGCTCCTACCCATGGTGAAGTTCATTCCCTCTTCCTCATCTCTTCTTAGTGAAACAATCCTTCATTTGACTTTTTCACACAATATACAAACAATATTCATTAACAATTAAAAAAGAAATTACAAAAGAAAACTTTCAGCCTTATCAGTTATTGCTTATTATCTTTAGACTTTTAAAATCATTGTTTTTATTGGATTTTAATTAACAGATATAGGGTACCAGAAAATGTATACACATTTTAAAAGATGTTATCTATGTATTACTTTTTGAAGTTTAATTGAAGGTATCATAACTGGTCAAGTGTGCCTAGCCATGCTAAACACATCCATTTTACCTGGAATTCATACATTTGGGGGGAATGATACATTTTGGGAGAATGATTGATTTTACTTCCATGAAGAGAGAGATCTTAAAATTTGCATACTTTTCTGTAGCACCCCAAGTATAATAAAAGAAAGATATCTTCATTATTCTGTTTTGTAAAACGTGACTATTGTAAACACCCACACAATCTACTATCCAGAAGAAGATATGGACTACATCTCTGACAATGGACCTTTCCCTCACACCCCTGTCTGAAAACTGCCCTCTGTTCACCCTCTGTTCCATAAAAGCATGCACCACCCTGACTTCCATCCACAGAATTCTTGACCTGTTTATAGACTTTATAGAAATGGAATTATAGATAGGTACTTTTCTGAGTCTTAGTATTTTTACTTAATTTAATGGCTTTGAGACTCTTTTTGTTACATGTATCCAGTAGATTGAGTTTTTTAAACTTAATATTCAACTGTATAAATAAGCCACAGTATGTTCATCACTGGCCTTTGATCAAAAGGTATTTCAAGCTTAGGTTATTAAAAATAAGGCTGCTAAGAACATTCTTGTTGAGAAATGTCTTCCTTTCTTTCAGTAAGCAACAAAAAGAGAAGTTTCTGGGCTATAGAGAAGTGTTTGCTTAATCTCATAAATTTGATTACAGAGTTTTCCAAAGTCGTTGTACCATTTTCATTCTCATGTGAAAAACATGAAGAGTCAGTTGCTCCACAATGTAATCAACATTTAGCACTGTCTATTATTATTATTATTATTTTTTGAGATAAAGTCTGAAGCTGTTACCCTGGGTAGAGTGCTATAGTGTTGTAACACACAGCAACCTCCAACTCTTGGGCTCAAACGAGCCTCTTGCCTCAGTTTTTCTATTTTAGTAGTGATGAAGTCTTGCTATTTCTCAGGCTGATCTTGAACTTGTGTGCTCAAGCAATCCACCTGCCTCAGCCTCCTAGAGTACTAGAATTATAGGTGTGAGCCACCATGCCTGTTTTTTTTTTTTAGCTATCCTAGTGAGTGTAAAAGATGTAGCTGTGATTCTAATTCACACTTCTTTGATCACTTACGATATTAACAACTTTTCGTGTGCTTATGAATCATTCAAATGTTACCTATTGTACAGTATCTGAGTCTTTTGCCTATTTGGAATGAGGTATTTGTACTTTGATAGTAAATACACAAGATTTCTTTCTATATTTCCAATGTCTGCAGATACACATGTGGCCAATATTTTCCCCAGGCAATTCATCTATTTATTTTTAGTGATTTACTTTGTTTAGAAATATTTACACTTCTGGTGTTACCTAATTTAAATATTTTCTTCTCTTTTGATGTTAGCATTTTTATTGAAGAACTAAATACTTTGAGGGACATACCATCTTCATAAATTGGGAGACTGAATATTGTTAAGATGTCAGTCCTCCCCATTCAGTTTATAGACTCAGTGTAACCTCAGAGCAAAATACAGCAAAAGATTTTGAAGAAATTAAAGAAATTAATGTGCTAAATCCAAATTTTATAAGAAAATGCCATATTTTTATGTTATATCAAAAGTAGAAAATAATGGTAAGTAGTTAAATAACCTGTACTACCTTATTTGTTATAAAATCATAGTAATCAAGCCATGATGATATTTGTATTAGGTTAAGAAATAAATTACAGGGCTTGATAAAGTGTCCATATTTAAATCCACATGAATATGGCCATTTGATTTTATTATGGTCCCTAGCAAATTAAATGGGGAAAGAAAAAAGATATTGAACATATGGTGCTATAAATATTATATATACATAAAAGAAAAAAAGTGATAACCTTGTTTATACTCCATTACCAAGCAATATTTAGGGTAGCTAATAAAGTTTTTTATAAGAAAATACAAAGGAAAATCTTCATGTTCTTGAAGAAGGCAAAGATTTGGGGGGCAAAACTCTTTCACTCCAATACCTAAAATTTTTCTCAGGATATTGAAGGAAGCTAAAGTGATTTCTTTATCTGAGTTCACTTGTTAATTGTGAACAAAAGATATAAAATATAGCCTCTTTCAGAAAACACAATATTTTGAAAATTCAACCTGAGGAGGGATTTAGTACATATGGTTAGAAAACAAGCATTTTTTGAGCAAAAGATACCTTCCTCAAGTGACTCTGGAATAAGAAGATAATCTCTTCATTTATAATGTGTATTTTCTTGTATGAATAGTTATCCTATAGTGACTATTGCATTTTAGAGACTCTCAAGAACTGGCCCATATCCTTATGTTTAATGGGTGGATCCTAGAGATGGGTGTCATTTTCTTGGTGTCAATCATCCTGGAAGAGATGGACCATTGGGTAGGAATCATGAAGAAGGCTAAGTTTTCCACTTCCTTTGGTCTGTATTTAGATCAAAAATTTAGCAAGGATGGCAAGTACCTAACACATTATTCTTCATTTAAATCTTTGCAGGCTTTGGAAAACATAATTAATCTAATATGCATTCTTTTTTACACACGTATTTAAGCAACTGTCACCAGTTTATTAGAATTGGTTTCCAAAAAAACAATCAGGCTAGTTCCTAATCTTAAATGACTAGGAGAATTACCCTAAATAGTATGTTCAAAGATAGTGTTTTCTGGGTGAAGTACTGCTGGGAATAAAAATGCAGAGACGTACAGGAGATTTCTTTCGGGGCTCCACATGAATGGTGCAAAGACTGCAAGGTCAGCAAAACAAGTTATAACATGCAAGGTCATGGTTTCCAGCTATCTGACATTCTTTATGTACTGGCCTTTGATTATCTCTTAAATTTTTATAAATCTTTGCATTTGACTCTGCCTATGGAATATCAATTTTCCACCTTGCTTTTGCCTTCCAATAAAACACCAATTTTGTCCCATAACCAAACCTATGCCACACTTCCAAGTGCTGCAGGAGGGCATCAGAGACTGAGTCATGGCTGTCCAAGCTAGTTATACAGTTTCATTTTCATTACCAGCCATCTGTGCATGTGTAAGCATGAAAAGCAGTTCAGGCCCAAGTGGTGCCTTTTAGGAAAGATCTTCTTGCTCTTTCAAAGGAGCACCTGAAGTGTTATTCCTTTTCTTATTTTTGACATCATCCTGGCTGGAAATAACCCCTCAAATTTCTGTAGTCATCTTTTGCCTCTAAGTGGTATAAGTCTCCTAAGGATAGTGGATCAAAGAGATGGAGGGAGTTGAAAATTGCTAACATTCACATCATTGACCATGTGGTTCCAAGGTTCTGTTTTCCTCTGGTCTTCTCCATAAATTCACATAAACATTAGTTTAGTAGAAGACATTTTCCATTACTTGCTACCAAAAGTATCCTAGCTAATATGCTTCTTTTGTTAAGGAAAATTCATCCTTTCCTTCATTTGTACACTTAGGCTAAAAGAATCTATGAAAATAGCTTGGGTTCACATTTTATCTGAGCCAAAAGTGGAGAATAATTCCCTGTCCTCCCATCTCCATTCCCACTCTGCCTGGGTATAGTTGAGTGCTAATTTTGAAGAGTTTGAGTTTGATTTTTAATTAAGAAATATGTTATTCCTGCTCAGACCTTCAAATCATAGTAAAGAAATAATTCTTTGGCAGACCATCACTTGCACACAGAGCCATTCTGCTCAGAGACACGTGGGAGGGAGAGAAGAAGGCTGCCTGGATGACTGCTGGCTGAGTGGGGCCTCATCCAGGGACGGGCAGAGTTGGTGTCTTTGAACAGGGATTACCAGGCTCCAAGAAGTCACTTTTGTATTTGCTTTTTTTTCTATTTTGAAAGTTAGGACATCTTTAGGAGGCAAGATGGTTTTTATTCTTAATTTTCTTTTTTGATACTGATCACTTAATGGCATTTTCTCGTTCTGGGATGAGGTTTTCCACATTTGGTCTCTGTCTTCTTTTTGGCTGAAATAATTGGACCAGAATCCCTTTCCCATCTGCCCCACATTACCCTGGTTTTCAGAGCGATCTCACGGAGGTAGAATTAGAACAAGAATGTAGTCCGTGGCTTGTGATGCAGCAGACAAGGACCTAGGGACTTGGTGGCAGGAGATACAGCTGGGTAGAGACCACATCATAAACATTGATAAGGCTCCAAAATCCCCTCCACACTGCCCTTCCCCTGCAAAACTCTGGTCTGTTACTGCACAATAAAGTCACTGCATCAGGGCAGGTTTATACAAACCAGGGGTAATCCCCTCACAACTAACTGTATCTATTGCTTAGGTTGGTCCTTAAGTGCCTTCAATTTAGCATTTTATTTATAATAATGGTTCTTCTCTTTAAACTAAGTATCTGCCAGGCACCACACTATCTGTCTTGCAGATAAATCTTATTCATTCCACAAGCTATCTTGTGAAGTTGGTATTACATTTATTATATATATGAAGAAACTGGTCAAAGGGAAGTATTGATAATGGTCCCAGAGTCCCACGATATGTAAGTGGCAGAACCCAGATTTCATTCTAGTTTTATCTGCCTCCTAGGTCAATTCTCTTAGCACTAAACTGCTTTCTCTTTTTGTTTGGCATTCTTTTCCCAAATGTAAATGCCTCAGGGGTGTATGCCCAGCAATTAGCTCAGACCCCATATACATACATGTGCCAACAAAAAGCTGCTGTCAGTAGTGGGGAATAATACGGAAAAAACAATTGTACTGATACAGAATAAAGTTCTGTCTGAGTGAACCTCATCTCTGAAGAAATTATCCTAAGTGTGCTGTTTAGCTCAGTTATTTAAATAATTCTTAGTCACACTAGGTCTAAGACCTGGTGACTATAATAGCTATTTAGCCAAACTGTCCCTCCTGTTTGACTTTCTAATTTGTGTCCTTGGCTAAAGGGAAGAGCAGGAATTGACAAGCTGAAAGTCACCACCCTACTGTACCTACTGTATACAGTGTTCAAAAAATAGAGAAAACTTTAAGATCCTGCTGTTTGGCAATTCAGTCACATTGATTTTATTAGTGTCAAAAACCATAATGTGAGGTTCTTTCCAGACTGTGAGTTTGTCATACATAATGAGTCCTAATGGCCAGTACTGCGTATGATTTATCTCTATTTCCTCAATAATTGGCACAATAACTGACACATAGAAAATAACAAATGTTTGTTAGGTTGAATTAAAACATGTTACATCAATGGGAAGAAAATGTCTTAGTTCTGTATGGAAATAAAAGCAAATAGAAGTAACAAGGAGCCTTTAATTGTATCTCTCTTACAAATGTATTTGTTGTGAGTCTGATAAAAAAAAAACATTGAGATGAGAAGGCAGATACATACATGCTCAGATCCACTCTTCATCAAAAATTGTATGATACTGGGTAAAATATCTAACCCAGGCATCAGTTTTTTCTTCTAAAGGATAAAAGGTAATATTCATCTGAAGCAATTATGATTAGCAATATATGAAATATCTAAAAGATATATGTTATAGGTTATATATTAAAATAATATATTATACAATTTACATATTTAAGATATGTATTGCATATGTCTGGCTACATATTATATATTTATATATTATATGTATATATTTGTACATATATGTATATCTATATAAAATACAGTTTGTGTAGCTTAACAACAGGGATAAATGCATCCTTGGGTAATTTTGAGAAATGCAGAGAATTCTGAGAAATGCATCCTTGGGTAATTTTGTCCTGTGTGAACATCATAACACCCACTCAGGTAGTGTAGCCTAGTAGGTAAAGGTGTATACCTGCTACAGCCTATTGGTCCCAGGCTACAACCCTGTACAGCATGTTACTGTAGTGAATGTAACTTCAGTTACTGAAGTTAAATAACTATAACACAGTGGTATTTTATATCTAAATGTATACAAGGTACAGAGGAAAACTGATACATGGCACACCGATAAAAGCAAACATTTACTTCCTGTACAGCTTACATAATAGCTCTGGATGGATGTAAACCTAGTCCATCTTTCTTCTCAGCTAGGAACTAAGTTGCAGGACCAACTAAGCTCAAGGAACCAGGCAAAAACAAAGCTGGTATAAAGTTACAACATCTTTAATATCTCCTCACAGTCTATTGTTAATCATATGGCCAAATCAAAATCAATAGATCAGGAAGGAACCCATGTACAGGAAAAAAATAGATGATACAATATTTTTTAATAGTTTCTATCTCTACTACAAAACAAATAAACATCAATTAAGTATTGCCTATGTTTCAGACACTGTGTTAGTGGTTGGGAACATGAACGTGAAAAGATTGGGTCCTCAAACTTTTTAAACAAGGGTCCACTGTCCCTCAGACCATTGGAGGGCCAGACTGCAGGCCTCAGGACAAGTCAGCTGCTAAGCAGGAGGCAGCAGTGGCAAAAACACCCAGTGGGCTGGATAAATGTCCTAGGTGGGCTGCATGTGGCCTGTGGGCCATAGTTTGAGGATGCCTGGATTATCCTGACTTAAAGGAGCACAAAATATTGCAGAATATTTCCTAATATTTATTTTATTTTATTTCAGGTTAATGTTAGGGTACAATTAGGTTGCAATGTTTGGATGTGTAGGTAGCGTTCCTCTTGTAGTTGCGTCTTGCACTCAAGAGGTGTGCCACACACCATTACATTGTGCTCATTAAGTGGAAGCACACCAATCCCACCTTCACACACTCCCAGCACTGCTGTTCTTCCTACCCCCAACTTGAATTGAATTGGGAATGTAGATGTATATTAGATTGTCTTTAGTAGTGAATACACTGGATAATTGCTTTTCCATTTTTGTAATACTTTACTAAGAAGAATGTGTTCCACCTCCATCCAGGTTCATAGAAAAGATGTAAAGTTTCCATGTTTTTATGACTGAATAGTATTCCACGGAATACATGTATCATAGTTTGCTAATCCATTCCTGGGTTGGTGGGTATTTAGGTTTTTTTTCCACATCTTGGCATTGTGAATTGAACTGCGATAATAAACAATCTAGTACAAATGTCTTCATAATAAAATATTTTTTTAGGTAAGTGCCTAGTAGTGGGATTGTGGGGTCAAATGAATGAAGAGCCTTATTTGAGTTTTTTGAGGATTCTCCATACTTATTTCCAAAGAGGCTATATTAGTTTGTACCCCACCAATACTGTGAAAGTGTTTCCCTCTCTCCACTTCAACCCAGCATCTACAACATTTAGACTTTGTGATATGGGCTTTTCTCACTGGGGTTATGTGATATCTCAGGATGGTCTTGTTTTGCATTTCTCAGATGATTAGAGGTGATGAGCGTTTTTCATATATTTGTTAGCCATTTGTCTTTCTTCCTCAGAGAAGCTTCTGTTCATGCCTCTTGCCTAGTGATAGATGGGATTGTTGACTCTTTTTCTTTTTTTTGGAGGGGGGAGGATGAGGTTAATTTCAGTTCTCTGTAGATTTTAGTTATCAACCCTTTGTCAGATTCACAACATGCAAGTAACTTTTCCCATTCTGAAGGTTATCTTTTTGCTTTATTTACTGTGTTCTTAGCTGTGCAGAAGCTTTTAAGTTTAATTAAATCCCATTGGTTTATTTTTGTTGTTGTGATTGCCACTGAAGTCTTTGTCAAAAAATCTTTCCCCCATTCGAGTTTTCCCCACCCTTTCTTTTAAGATTTTTATCATTTTGTGTCTTAGATTTATATCTTTTATCCATCTTGAATCAATTTTTATTAAGTATTGAAAGATGTGGGTCCAGTTTCCATTTTTTACATGTGGCTATTCAGTTCTCCAAGCACCATTTATTAAATAGGGATTCTTTTCCTCACTGTATGCTTTTGTTTGTTTAATGAAGATCAGATGGCAATAAGAGACTGGCTTTAACTCTTGGTTTTCTATTCAGTTTCATATGTCTATGTCTCTATTTTTGTGCCAATACCATGCTGTTTTGATCACTATGGGCTTGTAATATAACCTAAAGTCTGATACAGTGATGCTTCCAGTTTTGTTTTTATTACTAAGAATTGCCTTGGATACATGAAGTTTTTAATGGTTCCATACAAAACAAAAAACTATTTTTTCCATTTCTTCAAAGTATGATGTTGACATTTCAATGGGGATTGCATTGAATGTATATGTTACTTTTGGCAGTATAGACATTTAACAACATTGATTCTTTCCACCCAAGGGCAAGGTATGTTCCTTCATTTGTTAATGTCCTCCGCTATTTCTTTTCTTACGGTTTCATAATTCTCTTTCTGGAAGTCCTTCACCTCTTTTGTTAGGTATTCCTAGGTATTTCATTTTTTTTGAAGCTGCAATGAAGGAAATTGTGTCCTTGATTTGCTTCTCAACTTGACTATTATTGGCATATACAGAAGTTTCTGATTTGTGAACGTTGATTTTATACTCTGAGATGAGACTATATATATTTTGATGACTTCCAGGATTCCAGTGGTTGAGTGTCTTATTCTAAGTATAAGATCATATCATCAGTAAATAGCAAGCATTTGACCTTTTCTGCCTCCATTGAATGCCTTTTATATCCTTCTCTTGCTGATTAGGTCGGCTAGAACTTCTAGAACAATGTTGAATAGTAGTAGAAATAGAGGACCTGCCTGTCTTGTCCCGTTTCTAAGTAGAAAAGCTTTCAGTTTTACTCTGTTCATAATGTTATTACCTATGGGTTTGTCATAGGTGACTTCAATCAGCTTACGAAGTGGGCCACCTATCCCTATTTTCTTAAATACTCTTGTTAGAAAAGGGGGCTGAATTTTATCAAATACTTTTCCTGCCTCTATTGAAGGGATCATATGATCTTTGTTTTTGCATCTACTGATATGGTGAATTACATTTATGGCTTAGCATGTATGAAACCAGCTTTGCATCCCTTGGATGAAGCCTACTTGATTGTGATTTTATAGTTTTGTTTTTTTAATGTGTAATCCTATTTGCTAGGATTTTATATATTCATTAATGAAATTTGTCTGTAGTTATCCTTTCTGGTTGAGTCCCTTTTTTCTATATCAGGATAATGTTTGCTTCACAGAATGTGTTGGGGAAGGTTCCTACCTCATCAATGTTTTGCAATAGCTTTGGTAGTATAGGTAGAAGATCATTTTTGATGATCTGGTAAAATTTTGGTGTGAAGCTATCAGGTCCAGGGATTTTATTTTTGGAAGTTTTTTTATTGTTTCTTCAATCTCAGTACTTGATATTGGTCTGGTCAAGGGATGTATTTCTTCCTGGTTACGTCTAGGGAGATGGTGTGTTTCCAGAAATTGGTCATTTTCCTCCACATTATCAAATTCCCGGGCATAGTTTCTTACGACTGTCAGAGATAATCTCTTGTATCTTTGTGAGGTCTGTTGTTATTACCTCTTTTTCATTTCTGATTAGGGTTGTTAGATATTTTACTTTTCTATTTCTGGTTAATCTAGCCAATGGTTAATCAATTTTGCTTATCTTTCCAAAGAAGCAACTTTTTATTTAATTAATTTTCTGAATGATTCTTTTGTTTTCAATTTCATGTATTTCTGATTTAATTTTGGTTATTTCTTTTCTTCTGCTAGGTTTGGAATAATATTGTTTCTTTTTCTATTTCCTTAAGATGATTCATTAGGTTTTTGATGTGCTCTCTTTCTGTTTTTCAAATATAGGCAATAATATGGCTTCATCATTGTTATGTTCAAGGAATTTAATGATTTCCCCCTTTAATTCTTTCTTGGCCCAACTTTCATTCAGTATAAGATTGTTTAATTTCCATGCTTTTGTGTGGGAATGAAAATCTTTGTTACAGTGGAGTTCTACTCTTGTTGCCTTGTGATCTAAAAAGATAAAAGGTATAATTTCAATTCTTTTAATTTTGTTGAGGTTTGATTTGTATCCTAGGATGTAGTCTGTTTTGGAGTACATACCATGCACTGATGAGAGGAATGTGTATTCTTTGGCTTTGAGATGGTGTGTTCTGTGTATGTATATTAATCCCATTTGTTCTATGGTCACACTTAAGTCCTTTGTATCTTTGTTTAGTGTACTTTTAGAAGATCTGCCTGGTTCTGCCAGAGGGATGTTAAAAGTCCCCAGCTATTATGGTGTTATGGGATATCATATTGCTCAGAATAATTAAGTCTGTTTCATAAATCTGGGAGCATTTAAGTTGGGTGCATATGTATTTAGAATTGAAATGTCCTCTTGTTGTATCATATTGACCACTATGAAGTGACTATCGTTTTCTTTTTTAATTTTATTTGTTTTAAATCCACTGGTATCTGTAAATAAGATTGAGACCCCTCTTTCTGATTTCCATTTGCCTATAGTATTATTTTCCTACCCTTCACCATGAGTCTTATTTTGTCCTTTGAGGTTAGGTGCATTCCTTAGAGACATCATATGGATAGCTGTTCTTTTTTATCCAATTGACCAGCCTTTGCCACTTCAGTGGGGAATTCAAGCTATTTACATTTATTAAGAGAATTGATAAGTATGGCAGAGTTCTATTCACCATTGCTTAGTTTCATATTTTTTGTGCCATTCTGGAAGCTAAGTTTTCATCCTTTAGTTTCCATGTGTTTACTTTGCTGGTTGTCCATTGTGATGGTCAGTGTGGAGAATAGGTCTAAGCATTTCCTGTAGAAAATGGTCTTGTGGTGAATGTTCTCAATCTTTGCATGTCAGTAATAGAGTTTACTTCTATTAGTTCTTTTAGAGGGATATCAAACCCTGGATTATCTCAGCACAGAGCACCTCTAAGACATATTGTAATGAGCCTGTCAAATGTGAAGATGAAAGAGAAAATTCTGCAAGCAGCCAGAAGTGGGTTCTAAATGACCCAGAGGGGCAGATCCATCAGAGTGACAGTGAATTTTTCAGCTAAAACCATTTTCAAGCCAGAATAGAATGGTCATCTACCTTTAACTTTCTGTAACTAAACAATTTTGAGCCCAGAATTTTGTATCTTGCTAAATAAGCTTCAAAATCAATGGAGGCTGAGGCAATAGAATCACCTAAGCCCAGGAGTTGGAGGTTGCTGTGAGCTGTGATGCCTTGGCACTCTACTGAGGGTGATAAAGTGAGACTCTGTCAAGAAAGAAAGAAAGAAAGAAAGAAAGAAAGAAAGAAAGAAAGAAAGAAAGAAAGAAAGAAAGAAAGAATTAAATAGGTTAACTATTGCAACTGTTACATACTCCACATTTCCATTAAAAAGCTTTGGGGTATTATTGGTTAGATAAGGCCATATTAAAATTGACATGAAATAAGCTCTATTTTTTAATTTACAGTTTTTAATGTAAATGTTGTTCATAAAATATGTTTTCTTATTTAACTTATTCATGTAGACATATTTTCTTTTCTTTCCCTTTTCTTTTTTTTTTTCAGTTTTGACCGGGGCTGCATTTGAACCCACCACCCCCAGTATATAGGGCCAGCTCCCTATTCTTTGAGCCACAGGTGCTGCCCTGACATATTTTTGTTTTTAAAAAAAACAAAACAGGACATTGTTAGTAGTTGGAAATGTGGTCAGGTTTTCTGTGAACATTTTGTCTGAAAGCAATGCTTAGCTTGGAAGTGCACATATGTGTTTATGCACACATGCAAAAACTTTTAGTGAAAAAGAAAGTTTTAAACAGGTCTTGCATCAAATTACTCTGTTTTAAAGGTTGCTGTGGAAACAGATTAGCCCTCTGGAAGTGCAAAACCATGCTTGAGTCTAATGCAAAGAACAATCCTTAGCATGAAAGAGAAGAACAGCTGGGAGTTGAGGTAGTGTAAGCTGACATGCCAGACAGTAGCCAGACAAAGTGAGCCAGGCACTGTCTGGGAACAAAGGACTGTGGGGGTTAGGGACTCAAATGAACACTGGCAACAGAGATAACAAAACAGCCCAGCTGTTCACTCTTATCATATCTAAGAAAATAAAGAGAATTCCAGGGACAAGGATTAAATTTGCTGAATGAATATTTAAAAATAAAATAAACAAACAAGATTGCTTAAAACAGACAGTACAAGGAGGACTCTAGATTTTGGTCCTGTACACTCATTGTTGACTTGTTTGGGATATAAAAGCTGAGAGTAGTTTCTCTGTCTTCCTAGGATGCTGCCCTTCTTGCTTGGTGGCTATTTGGGAAATTGCCTCCTTCAAGCCAATCACCATGGGACTCTTCTCTTCTGACACTGCCCCAAAGGGGTGAGGAACCTGCAGCCCTAAGGCCGCTTGTGGCCTTCTAGTTCCTTAAGTGGCCTTTCAATTGAATCTAAATTTTATATAACAATATCTTTCATTAAAAGGAGTGCAACAGGGAAAGATGAAGCTTTTCTTGCCTCCTTTGGTGCTTAAAAAAAGAACAATATTGAAATCAGAATGCGGCAGGCTCCCTACCTCTGCAGGACTTCTGGAGTTGTCTAAGTCACTTGGTTTCACTGAGCTGTAGTTTGCTGGAGCAAAGGTGGAGCTGCATTTGTTAAATGGGCTGATGAAAATGGCATGTGTGTAATAAAACCAATTTTACCATAGGCTGATCCATATAAACAAAAGGCAAATTCCTATGACGTATTTCTGGTTACAAAGACATCTCCAAACTTCTAAATAAAAGCCCCAGACTCTTCAGATACTAAATATTGATTGCAAGCTATGCATACATTTAAGAAATACGAATAAAAACAGGGAAGATAATTGTTTCTCCGATTATCTCAGTAGTTCAGGGTACAAGGTGGAAATCCACCCACACTGGACGGGACACCATCCCATCACAGGACACATGCGCCTGCTCCCCACACACATGTTCATGCAAACTGAGAGGTTCTAGGCATGCTTCTACCTAGCATGCACATACATCTTCAGGATGAGGGAGGAAACTGGAAAATCCAGAGAAAGCCCACACAGAGGTGGGCAGAATATGCATCTACATAGACAGACGCTCTTTAGGAATTTGACTTTTTTTTCCTAATCAAGGTTATAGGGAAACAATGTTAAATGAAACGATGTCACTCAAGGACCTGTTGTACGCCAAATGCTCTAAGAAATACCAAAGAGGGGAACGACCATCCACTACTTCTAATCCAGTATTTCTCTCATTACTTAACCATAGAAACCGTCTACTACTTAACACCCAGAATCATGTTGTTTCTTAGAGTTCACTTTGGGAAACACTGAAGTAATTGTTCCCAAGGACATTTTCAGCTGTAAAATATGCATTATTTTCTATAGTTTTCTACATTGTTGACATGGGGCCCATGCTGGAAACTCACCCTTGGAAAGCACCTGGAAGGAGAAGATTCAGAATCTTTGAACACACCATAACAACACAGAAGGTAGCTTCTGTGTTGCAGTCAAAGTATGATCGAGCAGTAACTACAGGCGGATTGTATTAGAAAGTGGTGCTCTCCTGGCCCCCAGAGGGTAGATGAAATGCGAGTCAAGCTTTTATCCTCAGGTAGCATTGGGATTATGTAGCTTAAAAGTAGCATAGAGAATCTGGGTGTGGTGGCTCACACATTCTAGCATTCTAGGAGCCTGAGGCAGGTAGATTGCTTGAGCTCAGAAATTTAAGACCAGCCTCAGCAAGAATGAGACCCTGTTTCTACCAAAAATAGAGATACCAGGCATAGTGGTATGGCTGAGGCAGGAGGCTGAGGCTCTGGAGGCCAAGGCAGGAGGATTGCTTGAGTCCCAAAGACTGAGGTTGTTGTGGGCTATGATGATGCCACAGCACTCTACCCAGGGATACAGAGTGAGGCTCTGTCTAAAAAAAATAAAGCATAAAGAGCAAATCCTACAATACTTTAAAACTCAGCTTTTATCACTAATTAATTGGGCAATTTTGAGCAAATAACTTAACCTCCCTAAATCTCAATCCCTTTTTTTTTTTTTTTTTTTTTTTGAGACAGAGCCTCAAGCTGTCACCCTGGGTGGAGTGCTGTGGCATCACAGTTCACAGCAACCTCCAACTCCTAGGCTCAAGCAAGTCTCCTGCCTCAGCCTCCCAAGTAGCTGGGACCATAGGCGCCTGCCACAATGTCCGTCTATTTTTTTGGTTACAGCCGTCATTGTTGTTTGGCAGCCGGGGCTAGATTCAAAGCCCCCAGCTCAGATGTATGTGGCTGGTGCCTTAGCCACTTGAGCCACAGGTGCCAAGTTAATCAATCCTTTTTTTTAATAAAATAAAGGTAGCTGTAGTGTTCACCGTTATTATGCCTAAGACATAATAAAACAAATTCAGTAATAGGAAATTAGGATGGGCTTCAGACAAAACAGGGAATTGCCCTAAAGTCTTTCTGATGATGTGTTTATCAATTTAAATCACAGAAGAATAATATCTAAACAACCAATGCTATGCATACTGCATAGTTTTGCTTTCCTTTACCCCAAATTTATTCTTTCGGGGATACTCTTCCCAAAACACAAACACAATCATATCGTTTGTCTACTTAAAGTCTTGCAATGCCTCGCCATGCTCCTGAGTGTCTAAAATGTGAGAGTTAATGCGTCCCCCAAGTCATCACCTGATGAACGATTCCCTCCCCTCCCACACAGCACACTCTCCGCCGCCCTGCCCCCATTTCTCTCACCTACCTGTCACACCCAGATACGCTTGGGTACCACGCTGAGGCCTTAACACTTGCTGCTCCTCAGTTTGCCGCACACCCCTACTCACGCATCTGCTAGTTTCTTTATTCTAGACTCTAACTCATTTTGCCTCCTCCGTAAGCCTTTCCCAAGTATCCTCCAACCCCCACCTCACCCAAGAATGCCCCTTCCCAAGGGCCAGCTCTGTCCTCTGGGTGTCCTGCAGCCTCCTCTGAAAGATGCCCTGAACCGCTCTGCCTCCTGTCGACCCCCAGCTCCATGCTTTCTCCCGGAGGGCCCAGGGTCTCGCAGAGAAGGCCCTGGACAAACACCTGCTCAAGGAAGGTTCCAAAATAGAGGAACATGCCTGGAAACTGTCTTACCGGACAAATGCTATTGTGGTGTGGAAGAGACATTTCCCCTCACCAGTTTCTTTAAGCTGCAAATTTATATAAGTTTTTATCCCTCAAGAAGCATAAGTAAAATTACAAGTGCAAATCACAAGTTTGAAAAAAAAAATCTGCCATAAAGGTGAGAGTTAACATCTTTAGCAATTAAAAAAAGCAGATGTAACAAATGCAAAATAAAGACCTTGCCTACCCAGCTCAGACTGTTGGCTTTAGGGTAGCGGGAGTGCTGGTTTCTGTGGGAATTTGCTCTGGGCATTCTTGTATAGGACTGAAGATAGGATCAGGAGGCCTGCTGCTGCATTTCTTTTCTTTTACTACCATTTGAATTGATACACATTAACTATACACATGGATAGGGTATAGTGTGACATTTCCACAAATGTATAAGGATCAAAGCAGGGTAATTAGCACATCTATCACCCAAAACATTTATCATTTCCTTGTGTCGTGTTGTTTTTATTGTAATAATAGTATTCATAATACAATGTGAGGCTCAGGAAGTGTCCAGGTTTAAATTTAGGTTCCACTTTTTTCTAGCTCTGAAAATGGGAACAAATTTCCAGTCCTTTGTGCAGGGCCAACCCTGTGGTAACTACTTGTTAATTGTTAGTTGTGCTCTTTTTACTTGTGTTGTTGCAATTTTGTTGTTGTTGTTTGTTTTTACTATATAAAATTATTTAGTGTGGTGTGTGGGGCAGTATGTTTTTTGAGCGACTCTAGTCAAGCAGAAGCTGTTTCTTTTCATATGCAACAAATGTGGAGAGGATGGTAAGGAAGACCACAAAAGATTAAATGTGGTAATCCTGATGTGAAATTATTTATAAATTGCAAAGAGCTATTAAACTTTTAGTTTATGCTGTTTATCTTATTTAACATACCTCTCAGTGTGTTAGTTTGATTGGGGACCAAGCGTTATAAAAACGTGTGAGCTAATTAGAAATTACAATCATAAAAGAATTTCTGAAACATCTCACCAGCATAAGTCATAAGTATTTGGTTTGGGAGGCCTTGCTAATCCCAGAGTTTTAAGATTACTTATTTTTCCAGATGGCATCCCAGATCTACCTAAAGCTTTGCAAAATCTAGTCTCCTTAAGATGATGGGTAATTGAATAAAAAGAATGAAACTGACTCTGCAAATGTCTGGTTAATACATTTACTCACTGCTTGGTACTTTAGTAATTTAAGAAGGAGCAGAAACAAGTTGAAGGAGCAAGTCCTGAAACTTCATTCACTTAGCAAAGAGCCATGACCTTGGGAGAGCCACAAACGTGAGCCCATGTGTGTAACAAGCTCATTTTTGGTTTGTTTTTATTTTCCCTTTTAGTAATGACATGACTCTGGAGACATTCTCTTAGGGGAGACTCTGGCTAAATGACTAACAGAATGATTGATTAACAAGATGTTTCGTTTCCATTGTCTCACAGATCAGTACAACTATTCTGTCATCTAACATGCTAACTCCCACACCATCAGTACAGTAGCTTGTAAATAATGAATAAACACAAAATATACAGAGATGGAAACTGCACATTTCTTTACAAGAGCACAATTCGGGGGTTGATTTTATTATTTACATGAAATTATGAACACAATTATTTCCCCCTTCAACTATAACCACAGAGCACATTTTAAACCAGGATGCAGGGGCTAAACAGCCCAGAAGACCATCTCAGAAGAATGAGATGGGCTTGTTCCTGGACTTCTAGCCTGTACTCCATGTCCATACCACAGCAGATGTGAGCACCAGGCCTGGGAAGCATTGAAATTTTGATGTCCTTCACTCTTAGTTTTTTTTTTTTTTTTTTCCCTTTGACCTTCATCTTAGCTAGTCATGGTAGATGGCTTCAATTACAAACATCAAGATCGAATTCAACCAAATAATCATTTAGAACACTGGAGTGCCATGAGAGGATTTTAGGTGTGCTGTGAAAATTTTAAAGATCATGAATTATTTTTGAAAGAAGTTCAAAGCATAGTAAACATATATTCTTTTACTTTTTTTTTTTTTTACCAACACAATTTAATTTAAGGGTGCCACAGAAGTTCAACTATAGGTTCAAGTGTGCTATGAGATTAAAAAAAGGTTGAAAAGCACTGATTTAGAATAATTTGATTTGTTAGTTATGCTAAAAATTTGGAATATCATTAAAAAGTACTCTCTATGTATCTTAAATTCAAATATAATGGGGCCCTCTATCT
This sequence comes from Galago senegalensis, assembly GCA_963575145.1. NCBI lineage: Eukaryota > Metazoa > Chordata > Mammalia > Primates > Galagidae > Galago > Galago senegalensis. The sequence goes on from CAUYTI010060398.1 coordinate 21,547, forward strand.
TCTTTTTTAAATAGCCATATTGAGCTATAATTGACATACAAAAACTGGGATTATTTAATGTATATAAAAATTTGATGAGTTTGGAGATATCCACACACCAATAAAACCATCACCAGAATCAAAGTAATAAACATATCTATCATCCCTAATAGTTTCTTGCTGCCCCTGTGAGCTTTATTCTGAGGGGGATGGAGGGTTGTTAGTATTTTTGTTTTGTTCTGTTTGGGGGATTTCTTGGTGCTTTTGTTTTTTGTGGTAAGAACATTTAACATGAAACCCTTTTATACTGTTTAGCCTATGATTTTGAATTGTCAACTTTAGGTACTACATCTATTTGATAATTGCTCTAGAAAAGTCCCTTCCCCAGAAAGCCCTTTCCTGCTTTCTCTTAAAGTTGTAGCTCCTTTCCAAGCACAGGGAGTTGCCCTCTGAACAACAGGGAGTTGCCTGCTTGTCTCCGCAAAACCTGTCTCACTAAAAATTTGAAACTATGGCCTTCCCCTAACGGCTCTTCCTGCCAGAGCAGTAACTCCTTATTGGCTACCCTAATATCCCGTCATCATTCTGAGACTTCCCCTAACCAACCTATATATGGATGTACTTCTCTTTTAATCTCTCTTCTCTTCTCCTCCGCTCTTTCCTCCTCTCTCCACTCTCTCCTTCTCTCCTTTTTTTCTCTCTTCCTTGTTGCTGCTCTGCAGCCTCCCTCCCCCACCAATAAAAACCTTTTGTGTAAGCCTTGGTCAAGTGCCACCCTTTCAATCTCATACTGCATATCTCTACAACTTGTTCATCTTACATAACTGCAATGTTCAGCCTGCTAAATGACGCCAATTTCCCTTCTCCCAGGCTCTGGAGATCACCATTGTGTTCTCTATTTATTTTAGTGTGGCTGTTTTATGTAGCTTATATCAGTGAGGCATTTGTCCTTTTGTGACTGGCTTATCACACTTAGCAAAATGTCTTCCAGTTCCATCCACCTTGCGGAATTTGTATTTGCTAAGTCTGACAACCCTTATTGCAATCAACCCATGAGAAGGAAGGCCTTACCTCTCTCCCATGCGTATTTGCCACTGAAGAGAAAATGAAAGGTGAATTTCCACAGACTCTAGGGTCTAGGCAAACGGCCCAGCTAGTCATCCCCTCTGCCATGTCTTGGTACCAAATCCAAAAAAAGAAACAGCTCCTCTGAGGCTAAGAAGATACCACTTTTTAAACTGCTTCACCTGACTGTACTTTTCCCCTGTCTCCCCCTAACTCTTATTTAACTAGAAGCAGAGCATGGGAAAGTAATTAAGAGCATTTCAACCCAATGCCAAAATATACAAATTGCAAAGCAAACACTTGTAACAGAGAGAAATTGTTCCTTGATTGTCTTGGTTTTCTTACTCCGTTTTTTTTTTCTTATGATTAATGTATGTTGGAATTAATCCCTATATTCTAGGATATTTCTATGAGTCAAGCTGGAGGAAAGAATAAGGGTTTGGGGTTCATACAAAGGAGTTTCAAATTCTGCCTTCAGGACATGCAGGTAGATGAATTCTATTTCATCATATTTTTATCTGTAAAGTGGGACAATAATACAGTATCACCATTATAGAACTATTTTGGATTTAAAAATATTTAAAATTATCATTATTATTTAAAGGATAATATTATTTAAAGGATATGATTTTAAAAGATATTTTAAAAGACCCAAAATGTTGGGCTTAGATGGCCTCCTCCTTCCCCTTCTGAATTAAGAGGCTTCGACAGGTCTATTCGTTCTTTCATCTCTTCACTTTTTAAACTGTAAACAGAGTCGAAGTCTGTCTCTTTCCCTCCACAGCAGGCTTCTTCTTCATGGCACTGTTTGGGGCCCAAGGATTACCTGTTCTTTCTACTTTCTATCTCTCCTCACTCTTACTCCCCCCACCCATGTCTACCCTATAAGCCTCGTGACTTGTGTAGGAATCATTATAACTTCAAATCTATAGATATTAAAGTAGGCTGTTTTTGTGTATACCTAATATTTTTTAGGAGAGATTACCTAAAATTATTAACAATTACTCTCTGAGCTCAGAAATAATTATGAGTGCCAGTGAAATGTTATAGGGCTATGACTGTTTCTAATTTTTTAAATATAAATGTACAATACAGTATGTTTATGATAACTAATTATCCAAATAGTAATGAGTTACCAAAGACATCAAACCAATAGAAGGCAGCGATGGATCCTGAATCTTGCTCCTCTAACTTCAAATGCCTATTTGAAGGCTTATTTCCATGTAGGAAGCTGTCTTTCTGGCACCTTCCACTTGTCCTGGTAATCTTACATGTGATAATAAAAGTGAATATACCCTGTCTACCCTAATAGTTCCTAATGTCCTTGAGAATGGGATCCATGCCATATACTCGCATAAGATGGTGTCACACATTCTAAATGCTTAGTAAATGTGTATTGACTGAATGATTTCCTATTAACTAGAATTTTTCACTGTCTTTTCCTGACTTAGAAATAAACCCTTCTAGTCAAGAAAATGTGAAAATACTCACTTACTTTACTTGGCGTCTGTCAATAAAACTGCCTCACTTTTAATGTCCTTCCTACAATAACCAAATACCCTTTACACATACATTATAGACACTCAGGGAAGAATGTTTCCTTAAAGCTCATTTAGTTTTGACCCTGCCTAAAGCATAAATGCTCTGAGATGATCTTCCAATTTCCGCCTAATGAAGATGAGTGCCAGGGAGTGCCACATGGCAAAGCCACTTGGAACACAGGCTTACGTAGGTGAGGCTTCTGGATTCATAAATTGTCATCCCTTCTATATTGGAACTACTTTTCAAAGTATTTTACATATATCAGAACCTCCTAAGTGTTCCTCTTCCTTTCTTTTGGCTGAATATTGTGAACCATTACCGCTTCTCCCAAATGTGTGGTTCATCTAACTTTCACTTTCACATCTTACATTCCTAACTTAAAGTAATGGGATTATATGAGCAAGAGTAACACTAGTCATAAACAATAGATTCAAAAGTAGATAGTGTCTTAAATACAACAGAAGTTTACTCCGCACTCACGTGACTGGCAGGCAGCACTTCATGGCTCAGTGTTACTGACACCCAGGCCCTTCACTCGCTGGGCTCTCTGAGCCCCTAAGGTTTCATTATGATTGTTTGCATCCAAAAGATAAAAGGAAAGGGATATAGAGAAGGTATTCTCATTTCTAAAAATCTCTTTCCTACATACTCATCATTTCTGTTCATAGTCTAAGGCAAAAAACAAAAAACACCCAAATCACATAGCCACCTCTCTGAGTATGGGAGCAGACAGGGACCAGCCCTAGGAATCATGGCCTGCTCTTGGGTTGCACTTCTCTACAATAAACCTGCATTATTTTTCCTTTGTTTTGAAACTTGCATTATTAAAAAGGAGAAAATGTTTTTGTCTGACTGTAACTGTCTCTCTGTCACATGAAGATAAATCAGATTTGTCAGCAGAGTAGCAAAGCCTTCCCTGAGCCACAGGTAGCAAGCCCCTCTGTATTGGCCTTTTCCTCTTATAGCCCCAGCTGTGCTGCCCTTTCTGTTATGTAATATCACCCCCTCCCAGGATGTTCCGCTCTTGTTGATTAAAAAACTTACCCTCAGTGTGCCCTTGAGAATGGAAAATTGTTGCTAATTATTCTGACAAAGTTCTTTCAGAGCATAGTGACTGTGTGAAGTACTCTAATTAATCTGAGATTTTAGAATTTGAAAACTATATATCTTAGAGTCATGATGTGTGGCAGACGCTATATTACACACACTAACACACACACATTACAACACCTACCTTGTTTTGTTTCCTTTTTTCTTCTACTTCAGAACTGCTATGTTCTATTCATTTCACCAGATATATTTACAGCTCCTAGGGAAGTGTTTTAGCAATTTAGGAATCTCCCAATCACAGGAAACTTATCTACCCAGTCTGCCAACACTATATGACAAAGACTGTGATTTGAGACTGGCACGAGCTTGTTTGGGTCTCGTAACCTTGTCACTGGAGACTTGGCACTATTGAGCTAAGTGATGGTAACAGGTATGGCCCATGAAAGTGCCCTCACAGTTGATATCATTCTATGTAAACAATATGTCATTTCATGCTCAGTTCGTTAAAATCAAACACCAACAGTCATTTTGTAAATTTTTGACTTTGATGAAAAAGGTTGTGATGACTTCCACAAAACAGGACAATACTTGAGCTGAAAGATAATTGGCAACATCCTTCTAAGCTTTGCCGACTGTAAAAAGACTTCTTCAAGCCTCAGAGATACTCTTCTAGTGGGCTCACAGGCCACAAAGTTCTTACTATAATGAGTCCAAGAGACTGAGGCACTGAAGAAGGGAGAAAGTGTAGATGTGTTATCTGCAGGAGGAAGTTTCTATGAACCTCATTCTTTTTACCATCCAAGTCAATACATATTTATGGAGAAAGGTGTGTATAAAAGGCACTCTATTAGATGTTGTTTTGGACAATGTGAGGTGGGAGTTGCAGAGCCAAGATTGTTATAGGGACCGGGCACGGCTGCAGGAGGGCTTTCTGGGTGGTCAAGGGGGAAATGGTAGACCCCCAGTGTCCAGATGGGCAACGTCGCCCACCTCGGTATGAACCGCACTATTATTACAGAGCCAAAAACTCAAAAAGCAAAGTTTGCAGATTTCCTTTAATTAGTTTAAGCAGTTTGTAGATAAAGCATTCTGGGATTCATTAGCAAAAGCTCGTAGCCTAAGGTAAGTCACATGTTCAAGCAAAAATGGAAAGTTAAAGAAAAATGAGCAGAATGTGGAATCTGGAATCTGCATGTAACCAGCGAAGGGACATCGGAAGAGAGGAGAAGGGCCAGTCTGTCCCTCTAAGACTTACCAAAGGCCCTGGGTTGGCCTGGGAGAAGAAAAGAGAAAGAGAGAAGGCAGCCCCCGCCAGCAAACACTGAGGGAGACAAAAAACAAAATAGAAAATCAGTTTCCCTTTAATTAGGCAGTTCCCCACTTCCCGGATAGGGGTTGAAATTTAAAACTAGAAAATCCTTTACCTCTCTTTATCTTGAGGAGGAAAGAGAAGGCTTTTCAATTCTCTGATTTGTCTTTTCACTGAGTCACCATTTCCTTGTCCTCCCAGGCCCACAAGGACCATCTCTCTTTGTAGTAGAGTCTTTGAAAGTGGCTGTGCAGCCATGACAAGTAACTGGAACTCCTATTTTCTGACAAGAAAACAACTTTGGAGCTGCCCGCCACTTCACTGGAGCCCTTGGAAAGTCTTACTTCTATGGGCCCCCCATTGTTCATGGGCAGGCAAGAACTCACGAGGCTTGTGGAACACAAGCTCTGGCTTTGAAATTACTTCTTCCTCATGTTTTTCTGGAGAAAGTGGACTATGTGCAATTCAGTGAAAGTGGCGGATGGTTCTGGAAAGGCAGATCTGCAAAAAGAGCATAAAAAGACATTCCTCAGGGCTGCTGCAGGTTTTCTTGGATTGTATTCTACTGATACTTGCTCACAACTGGTATAACACACGTGGGAGCTCTACAGGCATTTTCTACAAATTTTGCCTTAATTTCAGATAGGTTTTTTCTCTGCATTTCAATTTTATCCTCAGGGGTTGGAATAAAAAGATTAACATAAGAGTTACACATGTCTTTTACAGAACCACTCACCATATTTTGCTGTGTAAAATGGGCTGCTGTGTATAATGCACACCCACGTTTTGGGCCCAAACTTTCAGGAAGATGCCCCTCAAGAAAGTAGCCATCTCTCAGCAGGGGAGACACATCTGGGGAGGGCTAGTCCTCCCTAGTGATCACAGCGCCCTCCCACAGCTTCCTGCTCTGTGAAAGCTGCCCCTTCCCTCCCTCTGGTGTCCGGGCTTCAGAAGGAGTGGGTGGGGCAGGACTTTCTGAGGCTACTTGGAAAGTTCCCAGTCCCCTCTGTGCAGCCTGGCCTCATATCTTGGCCCTCTCCCCACATGGCCCTCTCCCTACCTCACCAGCCCACCATCACTCTGTCCCCTAACAGTGGCACTCCTGCTCCCACTGATCCCATCTCCTCCCAGACTGGATTCCTGGGCACCTGGTGAGCCCACGCGGAAAAGCATGGAGGCTCTAGGAGGCACCCTGGACTCCCCAGGCCATACTACTTATGAATAATGAACATTCTTATTTTTTCTTCAAAAATTTGGGCAAATGAGTGTGCATTATATATGGTAAAATATAGCGTACAGCACCAAGTTAGGTCAATTGACTGCATTTGTTCTTTTTTAGTGATACTTTCAGTTTATCCTCTAACATGCACTTCGAAATCTGGAAATGCCACTCAATACAATTTAGCACTTTTCATTTACTTTTTAAACTTTTATAATTATTTTTCAAGTGATAGTGTAGTTAATGTTAATTGTTTCGATAGTTACACACAGAGCACAATAAGCATCTGGAAACTCAGTACACCAGTGACAAAAGAATATGATGAAGGAAAACTAAACAACTGCCTGTCCAATAGAAGTATGCAGTAAAATTAAGATTGTTAAATGGTCTTCTGCAAGAATAACAATCTGAAGACTTTGCATTTCCATAGCATCATTATTATCATTAGTAAGATTTTTATTATTGAGTCTGATCCTATGAAAAGCCAAAGAAAATAACCTACTATCTGGGAGTAATTTGTTCACCCATCTGATATGAATTAACTTTTCATGGAGAACAGGGTCTTACTCCAAGCAGTGGGAAGATTTGTCTCTGGGGAGTCCATTCTAATGTGAGTGCTACAGCAGAGGCAGCACCAGGACGCAGGAGATGATGAGGCCAACCTCTAACCAAAAGGAATCCCAGTCTCCAGCTCCTCACAGGAGCGGCCCCTCTGACTTAGGGCACATTCCCAAAGTATCACAACCCCTCCAGGACTCCTGATGGCCTAGATTATTCTAATATTTACTGCAGAGATTGTGAAAAGTCCTGTTTTTCTAGAAGTGGCACAGTAGAGAGAGCCAGAACTTGATATTCTATGCTACCTTTGGGCATGTTACCTAAGTACGTGGTAGGGATAAGCAAGAAGCAGTTTATTTTCTTTTTCAGCCAGCACCCCACTTTGTTTAGTTCCCCTAATGTCCTTCAGTACCCTTGATGCACAATATGTCCCTTATACATGCTTATAATCACACCACTGCCCTATCACTGGCACCAACACCATCAGCTTATGATTGAGATAGTTTAAAGGTCAAAAACAGAGAGTTATTATCAAACTACATCAGCACTTATTAACAAAGTCCCCTTGGACAAATCATCTAACAGTCTCTATAACCCAAAAGACAATATATAGTAGCTTTTAAAATTTTTCAGCACTGTTTTTAAAGATGGGGTGTAAGTTATATATTTTTTATTGATATATAAGCCATATACACATTTCTGGGCTCATGTAGTAACTTAATAAATTCATATAATTTGGAGACCATCAAATCAGTATAATTGAGATGTACATCACCTTAAATAGAATGGAACCTCCATAGTTGACCACCTCCCTACATGCCACTGCTTTAAATTGACCTAATTTTCAGAGACCAGACATGCCCCACATGTAGATACCCGCACAGTGGGGCTCCTTCCTTATGTTGACCACCTCTGTATGCTGACCAGTTTGTCTCAGTGTCTTGGGTGGTCAACTTACAGGGGTTCTACTATATTTGTCCTTTCTTTATGCTAAAAATATTTGAATTATTCTCTTCTAGCTATTTTTAAATAGACAATGAACTATCATAAACTACTGATTATTATAAACTATTGATAAATCACCCTACTGATCTATCAAAACTTACGTCTTATTTTTTTCTACAAAATTGTGTATTTGTGCCCACTGATCAAGTTTTTTCTCTTCCCCCTCTGCTACCCTTATAGCCTCTGGTAACCACCAATCTACTCTATCTTCATGAGACCCCCCTTTGTAGCTCCGATATATGAGAGAGAATATGTGGTATCTTTCTGTGTTTGGCTTATTTCACTTAACATAATTACCTCCATTTCCACATTTTCCTACAAATAACAAGATTTCATCCTTTTTTAGGCCTGAATATTCTATTGTGCATAACATACCATAATTTTTTTGTACATTCATCTGTGGATGGATACTTAGGTCGTTTCCATATTTTGGCTCTCACGAATAGTGCTGCCACAGACATACGAGTGCATACATCTCTTCATCTGGATATGCATCAGGAGTGAAATTTCTGGATCACATGGTAGTTCTATTTTTAGTTTTTGAGAAGTCTATATACAATTTCACATAGTGGCTGTATTAACTTACATTTCTATAAGATCACATCATCTGCAAACAAGGTCAACTTAATTTCTTCCTTTTCAGTTTGGCTGTCCTTTATTTATTTATCTTGAATTAGTTTCTATGACCAGTATTTTCTATGTCCAGTGTTTTGTTAAACGAAAGTGGTAAAAGTAGGTATCTTGTCTTGTTCCGGATCTTGGAAGAAAGGCTTTCAGTTTTTCCACTCAGTATGGTATTAACTGTGATATGGCATTGTATTATTTTGAGGTATGTTCCTTTATTATACATTTTGATGATGAAATTTATCATAAATGGATATCTGATTTTATCAAGTGCTTTTTCACAACTAATAAAATGATCTTTTTTCATTGGTTATGGTAATGTGACATATTAATATCATACTTATTGATTTATGTATGTTAAAACATCTATTCATCCCTAGGATAAATTTCACACAATTATTGTAAAAGATCTTTGCAACATGTCATTGAATTTGGTTTGTTAGCATATTGTTGAGGATTTTTGCATCTATGTTCATTAGTGATATTGGTCTATAGTTTTGTTTTTTCAAGTGTCCTTCTAAATGTAGAATATAAATGTCTTAACACAATAACTAAGAGTATGCCATGAAGGTTATGTTAACCAGGAAAGTATTTCAAACTGTATATAAAACCAGCACTCTGTGCCCCATGACTGCATTAATGTACACAGCTATGATTTAATAATAATAAAAAATAAGAAAAAAAACAAAGTGTCCTTTTCTGCTTTGGGTATCAGAGTATAATGCTTGCCCACAAAATGAGATTAGAAGTCGTCCTTTCTCTTCAATTTTTCAGAAGACTTTGGATAGAACTGTTACTAGCTCTTCTCCAGAGCTTCTCCTCCAGCACCAAAACTGTCAGGTTCTGGGCTTTTCTTTGATAGGAGATATTTTATTATTGTTTGGATCTTGTTACTCCTGTTACTCATCATTGGTTTTTTGAGGTTTTTTAATTATTCACGGTAGGCTGTTTGCATCCAGGAATTTATGTATTTTTTTCTTCTGGGTTTTTCAGTTTGTGGAGGTTTAATTATTTATAAAAGTCCTTACTGATTCTTTGTGCTATGTCTCCCTTTTCATCCCTGAGTTGATTTGGATCTTCTTTCTATTTTTATTTGTATAGCTAAAAGTTGGTCAATTTTGTTCTATCTTTTAAAAACAATTTGTTTTGTTGACTGATTTTCTGTATATTTTTTATCACAAGGAAAAGAATAGAAAAAAACAATAAAAACTTTAACTGTACATTTTAACTCTATATGCCTCAAGACATTTAGACTTTATGTTGTCTCAATTTACACATCTTTATATTTCCTATTCATCAACAGGTTGCTTTAGAATTCAGTGGTTCTCAACCTTCCTACTGCTGTGATGTGTTTTCATTGTTACAAAGGGGTTGCAAACCCACAAGTTGAGAATCACTGCTTTAGACATTATTATTTTTCAAATATTTTGTTTGGGGGCTTTATACTAGAGTCATAAGTGGATCACTCATCACAATGATAGCATTAGGGTTTGTTTATGAACTTTATTTTACCAATGAGTTTTCTACATATATATATATATATATATATAATTTTTTTTTTTTTTTTGAGACAGAGGGGCCAGACGCAGTGGCTTATGCCTATAATCCTAGCACTCTGGTTGGCCAAGGTGGAGGAATTGCCTGAGCTCATGGGTTTAAGAACAGCCTGAGCAAGAACAAGACACCATCTCTAAAAATAGCCAGGCATTGTGGCAGGTGCCTGTAGTCTCAGCTACTTGGGAGGCTGAGGCAAAAGAAAGGAATACATAACTAATAAGGAGGCTGAGGCTTGAGTCTAAGAATTTAAGGTTGCTGTGAGCTATGACACCATGGCACTCAACCAAGGGCAACAAAAATGAGGCTGTCTCAAAAATAAATAAATAAATAAAAATGAAAAAATAAAAATAGCCAGGTTTTGTAGTGGGTGCCTATAGTCCCAGCTACTTAGGAGGCTGAGGCAAGAGAATCACTTGAGCCCAAGTGTCTGAGGTTCCTGTGAGCTACAACACCATGTCACTCTACCAAGAGTGACAAAGTGAGACTCTGTCTCAAAAAAAAAAAAAAAAAAAATCCTTCAAAGTTTTTGTTTTGTTTTGGCCCATAAGTATTTTTTTTTTTCAGGATGAAGAACTCCATTTAGCATTTCTTATAACATGGATCTTGTGGTAGAGATTTTTTCAGCTTTGCTTTTCTAGGAAAGATTTTATCTCTCCTTTAATCTCCTAGGAAAGATTTTCTGAACACAGTATTCTCAGATGGCAATTTTTTTTTTCTTTCAGCACTTTGAAAATGTTGTCTCACTACCTCCTGCCTTATATGGTTTGTGTTGAAAATCTATTGTTAGATGAATTTATAGATGTATTTATTTCCTTCTTTTCTCTTTCTGCTTTTAAGATCCCCTCTTTGGCTTTGACCTTTAGGAGTATGGTTAGTATACACTTTGGTGTAGTCTCATTCGAGTTGAATCTGTTTGATATCCTCTAAATTTCCTATACCTGGATATTTATATCTTTCTCAAGATTCAGAAAGTTTATGATTATTACTTCTTTGAATAAACTTTCTACATTTTTCTCTTGCTCAGCTCTTTGTTGAATACCAATAATACTTATGTTTGGTCTTTCAGGTAATTTCTTTCTTTTTTAGGGGGGGCCAGGGCTGGGTTTGACCCCACCACCTCTGGCACATGGGACCAGTGCCCTACCCTTTTGAGCCACAGGCGCTGCCTGTTTTGAGGTAATTTCTATACCTTGTATGTGATCTTCATTTCTTTTGCTTTTTTTCTTCTGATACTGTGTATTTTCAAGGAACCTATCTTCAAGCTCACCTTTTTGCTCTGTTTGATAAATCTGGTACTGAGAACCTTTAATAAAATTTTCAGTTCAGTAAATATCTTTTTCAGTTTCAAGATTTCTGTTTGACTTTTAGAATTATTTTAATTTATTTGCTAAGTTTTTCTGATAAATTTCTGAAATTCTCTTCTGCATTATAATGTAGGTCATTTGTTTCTTTAAAATTTGTATTTTCATTTCTTCATTATAGAATTCACATATTATTATTAATGTCAGTCAATAACCTTTTGCTTTGTTCATTTAGGGAGGTACTGGTTTACTATTTGCTGTTGTTTCTTGTGGAGGTATATATGTGCCTTTTCAATGAAGGATTAGTTATGTATTCCTTGTTGGACTTATTTTTGCTTTAATTGGGTATATTTTCTTAGAGATTCTTTGAAATTTACCTGTTGACTTTTTTTCCTTTCTTTTTTTTTTTTTTTTCTTCTGCTTGGCACTAGATGTCAGCTCAAGCCCATTATTGTCTAGGTTCTAGTAAACAATCAGAATGTTGCTATTCTCAAATGGAGGAAGTCCCAAGGAAGAAATCCAGTAGTGTGGGAAGGCTGGCTATGGGATCATACCCAGAAGACCTGTGGATTGAACCTCCTACTACATGCATGGTGCTGCTGAGTAACCCCTCTGATTTGCTGTCTCTCTTGGTCAAATTGTAGAGCAGAGTTTTCAGTGCTGAGGATCACAGTTCTGCCTCCATTTTTTGTCTTTATCTGTCCTCAGGGATATTTCTCACTTCAGGAACTCCAGATACTTCCCGTAGTTTGAGGTAGGGTTTCCCAGAAAAGCCACGATGATAGGGAAGTTGTGACCTACCTTTATCTCACTATTTTCAGCATAGAATCTATGAGTTAGGATGAAATTTTGCCTGTGCTTGGTGACCTGGGGGAGGGTATCACAGATATGAAAGTTACATTTTCTCACAATCTGCTCTGAGTTCTCATATTTTTCTGTGCCCCAGGAATTGTCTCATCCTCATATTTGAGTTCTAGGATATTGCTGTTTGCTAGTAAAAATATTGTCGTTGTATATTTGTTTTTGGCTTTCTGTTAGAGACTGGAGGCAATGGAGTCAGCTTGCTTCTAAACCACCACTTCGGAACCACAGATCTGATGTGTAAGTTCTTTAGCTCAGCTAAATTGCCTCACAGGACAAAATCTGTCCAGATACTTTAAATTGAGGATGTTGAAAGGGTTTACAGTTTTATCAAAGATTTTTGCTTATATAAAATCAACTTGATCTAGCTTCAGATAAAGAAAGAAGAGTAAGTAGAGGGATGAAATTTATAGGCAATAAAGTGGCTAGTTCCCTAAAGCACTGCTGTCCAATAGAAACATTACATGAATGACATTAATAATTTTAGATTTTCTTGCAGCCACATAAAGAAGTAAAAGGAAATAGGTTAAATTAATCTAAACCCAATATACCCAAACTATTATCATTTCAACATGGAATAAGTATAAAATATTAATAATAAATTTTATCAAAAATTAATGATATATTTTATATTCATTTTTGCACTAAGTTTTAAAAATCTGATGTATATTTTATAGGAACAGCACAACTCAATTTGAACAAAGTCATATTTCAGTAGTCACAATAACCAGTGGCTGCCATGTTGGAAAGCAGTTTTAGAGCCTCTTGAAACTAGGACCTAGAGAATTGTCAGTGATCAGGTTTAGTCTCTCTTCTTCATTCTATTCCGCTTTCTGCTCATATTTGTATCACTCTGTAAATATTCTTCCTTTCTCTGATCTCTTTGTGCATGATTAAAATGGCTGATTTATACAGCAAGGTTATTTAAGTAGGCCTAAGACAGAGCCACACTCAGATGCTGACAATAATCCAGTTCCCTGATCCATCAGAAACAAGCAATTGTTTGATATAATTTGTTACGTGCCTATATTAGTTCTTTCTTTTCTTTTTTTTTTTATTGAATGTTAACTATGTACATCAATCCACTTCTAGGGTACAGTGTGGGGTTTTCACATGCATTCTGAAATACTTCCATCAAACTGGTCAACACAGCCTTCATGACATTTTCTCAGTTATTGTTTTAAAACGTTCACATTCTACTCTTAGAAAGATTCACCTGTACCCCTATAAGACAAACCTCAGAAGTGATCCCTCCAAACCTCCTCCCTCCTCCCATTCCCCCCCCTCAAGATGACCTAATTTTCATAGAGTGGACATGTACCACACACGTATATCAGCACAGTAGGCTGAATTCCTTATTTAGACCACCTCCATACATGATCAGTTTATTACTGTCCTTTGGATGGTCAACTTACAGAGGTCTTACTGTATTCAAATGATGCCCATGATGGCACAATTTCTGTACCTTTACACAAATAGAAAAAGAGAGTATTTAAAAAGTAAAAATAAATCCCCAGTGATAGTACCAGTATAGGCATTTGGGGCATTCTTTTCTCCTATATTTCTGGGCAATTATACATGTATTTTTTTTTTAATTTTATATTATTAGAAATAACGTCATTTTTCCTGAGAATGTTTTAAACAATTACAGCAAAAGTTTTTTTGGCAGAATTCTAGATACAAGAATTACTAAATAACTACATATAATACTATTCTAAAGAATACAACTACCAATTCTTCACCCAAAAATTTAACAGTTGATTCCTCTTCTACAATTTTTCTTTGTACCAGATGGTAAAGCCATGCTTGTATTTTCTCCCTCTGTGTCTTTGTCCTATTTTAGAGAACTAAAACATCTTAAATTTGCCTGGAAGGAAGTAAGAAAAGCATTTATTTATTAAAATACTGGTCTTTAGTATTTTATCTCTTTCAGGTAAAGTTTAAAAATTTACTATAGTAATATATACAAGAAACCTTGTTCAAAGGTAGTACTTTGTGACAGTTAGGTTCACATCCTAGAAAAAGTGCTACATACCTCATTGCTGAATATTACCACAGTCAGCTTCAAAGTACTACCTTTGGTGGTCTGGTGACCATAGTGATATTCAGCAATAAGGTGTGTATTACTTTTTCTAGGATGAATTTGTAGACTTAATTGTTCAAAGTCGTATGATCATTATTCTGACTGTATTTGACCAACCAATTGGTCAACTGGTATTTGACCAATTTAGTTACTTAAAATTACTTTGGGTAGAAATTCTGTTTGTAAACTCCAGCCACATTACATGAGGACAAGTTTTTTTAAGATCTTCTGGAATGACTGGTTTTTAAAAACAAGCAGGTACAGGTGGAAACTATCGCAACTGCAGGATAATTGATCTAAATCTTCGCAGGATCTTCCTTGTGTTGGCCATAGCTGTTACCCATGCTCCAAGGCCAGTCAGCCTAAATAACATTGGCAGCACCTGACACTTGAAGTGAAGCGTGCACAAAGGCTCAGGCTGTGGATTCTGCCCTGCCAAGCCAGTTTGGACCAGGCACCTTCCACTTCACACTTTTCCATGCTTCCATCTGAATTCCCACAGCATAAAAGCAATTGTGTTGCTTTCTTAAAATTTTTTAACCAGAAATCACTTATTAGTAAATTGAAAGATAACTTTATGCTGATTATAACTGTATTTTGTTTTGTTTTAAAGACAAAAGGACAAGATATTTTTCAAAGAAGTATACTTGGACATATCCTACCTGAAGCGATGGTTTGTTACTTAGAAAATTATGAACCTGAAAAGTTTTCTGAGATTTTTCTAGGAGAATTTGACACCCCAGAAGCAATCTGGAGCAGTGAAATGAGGTAAATTACTAGTCGATTGTATTTTATGCTCAAAATTTTTGCTACTTGCCATACGGTTTGACTTTTATTAAAATAAATGTTTTCATTAGTCTGAAATGATAATAATCATTGATGTCAGATTAAGTGAGAGGTTTTCACAATGTCTTAAGCTTTTTTCTATTCTAACAACTTGACAGAATTACTGTTAACTTAGTAAAGTTTTACATAAGGACAGGGAATACTGCCACCAGTGCATCTTAATTTATAGAATTGGTAAGATTTTAGGAAATGAACTGATAAGGCATATGTGAAATATATAAAGTCAAGACATACCTTCTAGGTATTTGGAAATAGGACCATATTCCACTACTTAAAAACTATAACCACATAGTGTGATGCCAAGCAGAGATACCCAAAATAATTTCAGAAGGAGGATTTCCTAGCCAGCATGTTTTAACTTTAACCTACAGGCTTGTATTTTTAGGAAATGTCCTTTTAGGAGAGGAAGCCATGGGAGAAGCCTGTGGAAATCAAGGAAAAAAAGAGGCCCAGAAGCTGATGGCAATGTCCACCCAGCCTCTGTTCAGAAACTGGCTTGATGTTTCATAGATTCAGCGTCAAGGCTGCCTCTGGAGAATCCCTTAGTCTTCTTAGCTAGGTAGCATTAGACCTTCTAAGTCAAGTGTTCACCCCCCTTGGACTGTATTCACACTCTACCTGCTGGTTATCATTTGACTTGTTGGATAGTTTGACCTATAGGCTTGCCATGTGTTAGCCATCAATTTGCATATATTCCTGTATGGTAGTCATACTTTTCATTGAGAAAAATTATGTAGGAATATTTAGCAACCCTGTTCTTTTGTATAATCATTTTTCTCCTGACATTGGCTAATATGAGTCCACATTGAAAAGACATATCTGTGTACTGACCAAAACCAAATTTCTGCTTAGCTGAAGGCCAGATCCCAGACTACAGTTAAGTTAATTAAATGATTAGCATGTGGTGAGCTGCTTTGGGATAACAGCAAGCTTGAGTTCTCTGGCTATCCAGGGGTCCTCAAACTTTTTAAACAGGGGGTCAGTTCATTGTCCCTCAGACTGTTGGAGGACTAGACTGCAGGCCCTGGGACAAGTCAGCTGCTAAGAAGGACAGGCAGCGGTGGCAAAAACACCTGGTGGGCTGGATAAATGTCCTAGGTGGGCCGCAGTTTGAGGACACCTGGATATCCTCACGAATTCAAGTGCCATACCCAAAATCATACCATAATGACTGATTTTTTTTTTTTTTGTAATGAGAAGGATTAGGCATATCAGTCTCTTTCTCAATGATCTGTGTAGATATTGTAGATAAATTTATTTCTGTTATTTTTACATGGTAACATTAGATACCTTGAATAATATATTAAATTCTCATTTTAGGCTAATAATTGAGTTATTTTGAAGGTAATCTATGTAATTCTCTTGCATGGTTAACTTTCTCTTTAAAATAAAATAATTCATAATGCATGAATGGAAGCTTTTGTAATTGTAGGCGCCTCATGATAGAGAAGATTGCTGCCCATCTTGCTGATTTCACACCTCGTCTTCAGAGTAACACGAGAGCACTTTATCAATATTGTCCCATCCCTGTTATCAGCTATCCACAACTGGAAAATGAACTATTTTGTAATATTTATTACCTCAAACAACTTTGTGATACACTCCGTTTTCCAGATTGGCCAATTAAAGACCCGGTAAGTCAGCAGTTTGATATATGTCTTCATAAGCTATAAAGATAGCCTCTAATCACTTCTGGTTATTTCTTCCTTTTGTGATAATAAGGATAATAGCTTCCTTAGTATTCCCTCTTAAAAACTAAACACTGTGTAACACTGAGTGTATACACGTATATTTGAAGTCTCAAACTGAAAGGTAAATTTTTTTTTTCTGAAAGGTAATTTTTTTAAGGGAATATTAATAACTTTACAGTCTTGATCTTTCATGAGAAAGACAAAAGAAATTCCATGCAGGTAATACAATTATATACCAGAATAGCTTGTTGAAAACTGGTCTTTACAGCAGATGGATTAAGCTCATGGGTGTTGGAGTTAGCCAATCTTGGATTGAGTTTCTTTTGGGCCTTTAAAATAATAACTATTTAACATTCAGCATGTGGCTTGACTTTTCTAAGTCTAAGTTCTCATCTCTCAAATGGTGATAGTAATAATAATAATATCATAGTTATCTCTGGTGGTAGTTGTGAAGATTAAATGAGAATTCACATAAGCATAATTCCTGGCACACATTAAGAGGCATTAAGTGTGACCTACTCATTTATAAAGCAATATGTGCTATCTGCTTATCCACAGTGTCCGTGGGATTCCTTTAATTCAAGACTTGGGATATCTATAGGGATCTAGGTGCCCATGTTTTTCTGTTACTGTGGCAGAAGTTACGCTATTACCATTACAGTCTAAAAGATTTTAGGACAGTTGTCATTTGTACCCCAAGTCACTTCTTCTTTACAGTGTAATGACCAAATAAAGCCAGGTAATCTCTGGTACTTGTTCAGGATTCAACATGAGATAGTAGAAAAAGTATGGGCTTTTTAGTCAGACCTAGATTTGAATCTAGCTCCACCACTTTTTAACTGGCAAACATGCAGCTATCTCTCAGAATCTCATTGTTTTCTTGTATTACTGGAATTTTATGTAAGAATTAAATACAATGTATTCCATTAAGGATGTAACGCCTCGGCATGTAAGGGTGCAAAAAATATTAGCTCTTTTCTTCCCACTTGCTACTCAGATTCCCTTGTGTTCACTGTCTCTTACATTCGTTTGAATGCTAGCATGCTGATTAATAATTATGTGTCAGATCACCTTGAAAAGCGTTTGCTTTCTTAGGACAGTGTATCACCTACTAATTTTTAAAGTTTTTCATATTTTCTGAATGTTTAAAAACTAAGAGTAGAAACAAAAATTGGCAGAGAACAAAAAATAATCACTTAAAAAATAGATAATGTAGCCTTATAATAAATACCTTGCTACCCAACTCTATAATAGTGCTAAGAAGGCAATTTTGCTTATTTGTATGTCAGAAAGTATTAATTGGGTAGCCTAAAAATGTCATTTTAAATAAATATTGCACAAGAATAATAGTACTTAAAAATTATATTCTGAAACAGTATTACTTTAACAGATACACACCTGTAATCCTGGAAGTCTGAGAGGCTGAGGTGGGAGGATCACCTCAGCTCAAGAGTTCATGACCAGACTGAGCAAGACCCTGTCTCTCCTAAAACACAGAAAAAAATTAGCTAGGCATGGTAGCAGGCACTTATAGTTCCAGCTACTTGGGAGGCTAAGGCAGGAGGATTGCTTTAACTTAAGAGTTTGAGGTTACTGAGAGTTAGGTTGATGCCATGACACTCTAGCCTAGGGCAACAGAGTGAGACTTTTTTTTTTTTTTAATCCTCGTTCTTTAAGGTTAAGCTTCTAAAAGATACCCTTGATGCCTGGAAGAAGGAAGTAGAAAAGAAGCCACCTACAATGTCAATAGATGATGCTTATGAAGTGCTTAATCTGCCTCAAGGACAGGGGCCGTGAGTTATTTTCAGTTATTTTATAATATTAAATGTCCGTCTTATCTTAAAGTATTACTGCCATAGGCTAAATTATATTTAAACCAACCATTTAAAAAATTTTTGCCTATTGTGTGATATATATAGCTATGGAAATAATCATATGGAACTATGTCTGTGCAACTTTTATTTATTACACATTTTTTAGCCAAATTATATTCTGTTCTTTGTAGTACATTCATTGTTCTCTATTAATTGAAATTAATTAGAGTTCTTGGCCCTGGGTCAGAGATGTGGTAGTCACTCACATATTTGATTTCTCCCATGTCTGACAACTTGTGTTATGTCTGAGGAAGAGATTTAATAATAAGGTGCTTTGGATACTAAATAATAGATTATAAAAGAATACAGATTTGTTTTATTAATTTATCAGTGAAGGTTAATAGTAGACTGGATATATTAGAGAAAAATGGTTTAAAAGACATTTTCTTAAGTGTAGATTAAAATTGTACATTTTTGGCTCGGCGCCTATAGCTCAACCGGCTAAGGTGCCAGCCAAGTACACCTAAGGTGGCAGGTTCAAATCCCCAGCTTGGACCCGCCAAACAACAATGATGGCTGCAACCAAAAAATAGCCGGGCATTGTGGCTGGTGCCTGTGGTCCCAGCTACTTGGGAGGCGGAGGCAAGAGACTCCCTTGAGCCCAGGAATTGGAGGTTGCTGTGAGCTGTAATGCCATGGCACTCTACCCAGGGGGACAACTTGAGGCTCTGTCTCAAAAAAA
Source organism: Galago senegalensis (assembly GCA_963575145.1). Classification (NCBI taxonomy): domain Eukaryota; kingdom Metazoa; phylum Chordata; class Mammalia; order Primates; family Galagidae; genus Galago; species Galago senegalensis. The sequence continues at coordinate 40,793 of CAUYTI010060398.1, forward strand.
AAAAAAAAAACTGTACATTTTTGACAAGACTGATTTAATAGCTTAGAAGTATGGAGCTCAAATTTGCTGGAAATTTAGACAGTTTGGTGTTTTAAAAACTATTTCTTAGATGTGGTTTAACAATTTAAAATGAATGGTAACTTTGCATAGGAAACTTTTAGGTTTTATCTTTCACCTGTAAAGATAAAGAAATAATCTTAATTCTTACTGGTTTAATTTGATGCCTAATATATGATCACATACAATTCCCTATATAAGTAAGGTTCTTAAAATGTCATTTTAGGTATTTGTGTGTTTTTTTTCTTGTACCTTATTGTATTCATGAAAGTTTTTCTGTTTAACAGGCATGATGAGAGCAAGATTAGAAAAGCTTACTTCAGACTTGCACAAAAGTATCACCCCGATAAGAATCCGGAAGGGAGGGTAGGTACTGCCTTTGGAATTAGAGCTTTGGGATGGATTTATTTTTGCTGTAATATCGAAAGAAAAGAGAACGCTTTGGGGGCCAGTATCTGCCTTATAATATGTGCCTGGTTTATGTTTCATAAAATTCTAGCCACATGTTCATATTTTGTGCATGGGTGATTCTCCCTCAGTTTACCAGAAGAGCTGCCCTTGTGACGAGTAACTTAGGGGTTTTATTCTCTTTCCTTACCCATGTCTGTTAACTCTACTGGAAAGTAACAAGAATAATTGAAAAGTAGGAATGTGGGTAAACTTAATTTATTTGTAGGTGATACCTTTGCCATTGAGATTGCTTTGGGTAATTTATATATATATATATATTTTTTTCCCTAAGGCCATCTAACTTCATATTACTCTAAAGAAGTAGAAAATTTGGTTCAAATTTTAATTTTGTTAAAATTTTTAATTTTAATTTCATTTTGTTTTATTTTTGATAGAGAGTCTCACTTTTGTCACCCTTGGTAGAGTGCTGTGGCATCCTAGTTCACAGCAACCTCAAACTCCTGGGCTTAAGTGATTCTCTTGCCTCAGCCTCCCAAGTAGCAGGGACTACAGGTGCCTACCACAACACCTGGCTATTTTTAGAGATGAGGTCTTGCTCTGGCTCAGGCTGGTCTTGAACCTGTGAGCTCAGGCAGTCCACCTGCCTCAGCCTCCCAAGTGCTGGGATTATAGGCGTAAACCACCATGCCTGGCTCCTTGGTTCAGCATCCTTAATTCCACTTTGTCCAATGAAGATTCATAAAAGATACTGATGAACCACTAAAACTAGGACTGATAGTCTATTGCTAGGAACTTGGAATAATTTCCAATGATTTCAAGGTCAGCGGTTTTCATTGGAAAGAGACACATTCCTGAATGGGAAGGCTTGACATTGAAATGATGCCACTTTTATATTTAAGGCATTTTCAGTCAAAAGCCTGGGATTTTTTTTTTTTTTTGAGACCCTCATAGTAGTTCATATTCATCTGAGAGAAAAAACAAGATAGGAAAAAATTTTGAAATCTGTTATTAAATTGTCAGGCTTAATCTAGCAGATATTAAAAACTTCAAAAAGCTATAATAGTAAAACAATATGATACACAGGAATCAAAATATAGATTGATGGAACATCAGATAGGGTAGTTTAATAACATGGATTTGGGAGTCAGATCTGGTTGTAAATCTTAGTGCTGCTACCAATTGGTACTTAACTATCTCTAAGTTACAATGTCCTCATGTGAAAAATGAGAACAATAATAGTATATACCTCACATGGCTGTTTTGAGGTGAATGAAATAATAGCATTTAGCACAGTGCCTGGCATAAACAGTAGCTCTTATCATAATTTTTTGTTAGGCTAGAAGCTAAAGAGTTTATTATGGTGTATTTGAAAAATTTTTTAGTAAATGGTATTGAGATCATTATATGCTATTTGGGAGGAGGACATACTTTCACCTTAACAGTTTTGTAGTTGGATTATAGTTAGAATAAATTCCTTAATGTAAAAAATAAAAAATAGTAGCTAAAATTATTAGTAAAATACAAACCAACTGTGTCCTATTTTAAGCTGTAATTTGAGATGTTCCAAATTAAAATTTAATTATGTTTGGTTACATACAGGATATGTTTGAAAAAGTAAATAAAGCATATGAATTTTTGTGTACCAAATCAGCAAAAATAGTGGATGGACCAGATCCAGAGAACATAATTTTAATTCTGAAAACACAGAGTATCCTCTTCAACCGTCATAAAGAAGGTAAGCCTCTGTTATTCTGAGATTTTAAATTATTCTCTAGCGAATCCTTCCAGGTTATCTGTTTTTCAGCATATTTTAATAGATTTTTTAATAAAATTATTATTGTAAAAGACTCTTAAAATTACATTGTAGAGGCCTAAGAGGAATGATCTTCTGAATGAAGACCCAAAGTTGTTTGTCTTACAACTTCCCCTTTCTACCTATGTTTTCCAGTATTTTGCATTGCCAGTCAGGTTTTATTGTTTCTTCCTGAGTGATATTTCTTTCTTTGGAGTTACCTGGTTGGTTTTTGTGTTTAACCATTTAGCAGCAGATATAATAAATGATATCTAAAATGGAATCTGGAATTTAAGGATTATTTAGTCATGTAAGACTGTGCCTTCAACAGCTTCTGAAGGTTGAAACCAGAATGTTGAGGTTTTTGAAAAGCAGTACAAACTTTTCAAATGATCATATACTTCTTTTCACACTTCCTGTTTCCTGTTGTATTTATCAATACCCTCTGGTCCTGTGGGACAGTTTGAAAAACACTGGTGTAGATATATTAGTTGTAATTTCAGGGTATGAGATGGTCTAACATGTTTGGAGAGCCATTTCTGATAGCCCTAACAGTAGCAACCCAGAAAATCCAAGAGTATATTGAAAACATTAAGACTTTGTCAGGAACAAGGGGTTGAGTTCAATCTGGCAGATGTCTGTTGACATGGGAACTGAACTCAGCTTATTGCAGAAAGCGGGAGATCAGTTTGCTATAGGATGATGTTGGCAGAAAAGACAGAACAGTGGGGATTTAAGATAAGCATGAGAAGTGTTGGATAATTAAAGATGAGAGACGAAGTTGCAATTAATTACTGGAGGGGACAGCCTGGGGATTTAGCAATTGGATCATTTAAGAGAGCAGTGATTATTTAGTTGATTTACTTTTTAGATGAATTGAGAAGAACATATTGTAAATCATTTTAGTCAGATGGCACTTTCTGCTGGCGGTGCCTATTGCTCAGTGGGTAGGGCGTCAGCCCCATATACTGAGGGTGGTGGGTTCAAACCCAGCCCTGGCCAAACTGCAACAAAAAAAATAGCCAGGCGTTGTGGTGGGCTCCTGTAGTCCCTGCTACTCGGGAGGCTGAGGCAAGAGAATAGCATAAGCCCAGGATTTGGAGGTTGCTGTGAGCCGTGTGATACCACGGCACTCTACCAGGGCAATAAAGTGAGACTCTTTGTCTCTAAAAAAAAAAAAAAAAAAAAGGTATTTTCTGCTAATTAGAATGAATTTAGAAACCATTTTCAAAGCCCTTGGTTCTTTTTTAATGGCTGATAACTATATTTACCATATCTGTTAGTGAGCTTGTCATCTGGTTTTGTTCTGGGGTGGAGGTCCCAATCTGATAGAACTTAAAATTTAGTCTTTTTTCTCATCACATACCTGTATGTATGTGTCATATTAGGAAAATTAGGACCAGTTCCAGAGGACCTCTTTTTAAAAGCAGTTTAGAAATGAGTTTCAATTGGCTTGGCACCTGTGGGTGGTTCAAGTGCCTAAGGCGCCAGCCACATACACCTAAGGTGGCAGGTTTGAATCCAGCCTGGGCCTGCCAAACAATGATGGCTGCAACCAAAAAATAGCTGGGTGTTGTGGCAGGCACCTGTGGTCCCAGCTACTTGGGAGGCACAGAGGCAGGAGACTCGCTTGAGCCCAGGAGTTGGAGGTTGCTGTGAGCTGTGATGCCACGGCACTCTACCCAGGGGGACAGCTTAAGGCTCTGTCTCAAAAAAAAAAAAAAAATAGAAATGAGTTTCAATTTAAGGCAAATTTTTGGTTATCTTGAAAAGGTGAAAAGCTTTATGTGGATTTCAAGTGAAATTACAGAGTTACTTTTAAAGTAACAGCCAAGTAATTTGCATATTTCTGCCTAATAGGTTAGTTTTAAAAGAAGAACAGAGTAATTGGGCACATGCATATGCTAACTTTCATTTTTAAATATACTTATTGAAACATGAATTAGCTAAATACAGTTAATAATTTAACATTTTTATTTTGTATTTCTAGTAATAAATTCTATTCAGTATTTTTGAATGTTTATTTTAAGAAAACTGATAAAATAGAAAAAGGTACTTATTATCTAGAAAGATTGATTTAAAATATTCACTTGTTTAAATAAAATGTCTTCTCAGAATCTTTATTCTTTATAAAGAGGTACATATGAGTGTTAATTTAATTTCTGATGCATTCGCTATATTTTGCTGCCTGTGACTAGGCAAAAAGTTGCAAAGATCACATGGACAACATAGAAGTAGATGTTCTGCAAAGGATCAAAACAGTTATACACCGGGGCAGTTAGTTTTGCAGAAAATGTTTTTTTTTTTTTTTTTTTTGAGACAGAGCCTCAAGCTGTCACCCTGGGTAGAGTGTTATGGCATCACAGCTCATAGCAACCTCCAACTCCTGGGCTCAAGTGAGGCTCCTGCCTCAGCCTCCCAAGTAGCTGGGACTACAGGTGCCCACCACAATGCCCAGCTATTTTTTGGTTGCATCCGTCATTGTTGTTTGGCGGGTCTGGGCTGGATTTGAACCCGCCAGCTCAGGTGTATGTGGCTAGCGCCTTAGCTGGTTGAGCCACAGGCGCCGAGCTGAAAATATTATTTTCTAATGGAAACATTTTAGAGAAATTGAACAAGTTTGCTAAAAGGAACAATCCAAGAGATTTTCTACTATGAAAACTTTAATTTTTTTATAAACTGAAATTAGAAGACTTTTAAGAAGTTAAATGTCTTATTTTTATGTTTTCTAAGGCAACATAATTGAACATGGTATCAAAATTAAAACCTTGGCATGATCAGTTTTTGTTTAGTCTTGTTTTCTCAACACTAACATTTGTGTTTTTCAGATTTACAGCCTTATAAATATGCAGGATACCCCATGTTAATTAGGACTATAACAATGGAAACTTCAGATGACCTCCTTTTCTCAAAAGAATCACCATTGTTGCCTGCTGCTGCAGAGCTGGCTTTCCATACTGTTAACTGTTCGGCCCTCAATGCTGAAGAGCTCAGAAGAGAGAATGGAATAGAGGTGATATGGAGTAACCTCTGTGCCTATCGTTAAGCTGGTTTGGACACATTATATGCCCTGACAATAGAGAACATACCAAGTACAAATGTAGATGATACAGTTTCTTGTTTAAATTTATTCTAGCAGTTTATGTAATATTCTCTGTATTCTCATTCCAAAATTAAAGGTAGAAATGAAGCTTTATTTCATAAAGTGAGTTACAGAGTACTCAGTTCAAAATTGCTAAAGGTAATACTACTTACAAAGTAGCTTATTGGGAATACTGAAAAAGAAACTTTTGGGAGTCTTTTGTTTACTTATTTAACAGATGTTAATTGAGCAAACGTTTGTGTACCAAATAAGTAACATTAGAAGGTGATTTATATTTTATTTCTACTAGAAAAGGATTGTTACTTCAAGTCAAAATGGAGAGTTAATAGTTGCCTTCTTTGTCTCTAGGTGTTACAAGAGGCATTTAGTCGCTGTGTGGCTGTCTTGAATCGTTCTAGCAAACCGAGTGACATGTCAGTACAGGTGAGACTAAAACTCATGGTTCCAAGAAAGTTACACTAGACCAGGGATGTTAAGACTTTATATACTTGAGAATTAACCAAAGAGCTCATTAAGGGGTGGCACCTGTGGCTCAGTGGGTAAGGCACTGGCCCCATTTACCGAGGATGGTGGGTTCAAACCCAGCCCAGCCAAACTGCAACAAAAAAAATAGCTGGACATTGTGGGACCTGTAGTCCCAGCTACTCAGGGGGCTGAGGCAAGAGAATCGCCTAAGCCCAAGGAGTTGGAAGTTGCTGTGAGCTGTGACGCCACGGCACAGAGGGTTATTAGCAAGTGAGACTCTGTCTCAAAAAAACAACTCCTTAAAACATGGATTGCTAAGTTCCCTCCCTACCCTGAGTTTCTGATTCTTTGTGCCTAGGGTAGAGCCCTGAGGAAAATGCCTTTCTGTCAAGTTTCTAGGTGACACTGATGCTGTTGATCTGTTACACTTTTAAGTATTACTGCACTAAAGTACTTGTTATCTACTGGCTTATTTTTTTTCTTATAGTAGAGAATATGCTGAACCCTATGTTTCCATCACCTAGCTTCCAAACATTTGTCAATCTGCTATTTTTATTTCACATATCTTCTACCTCACTCTCCTACCATGATTAGTGGCCTAATTTTGTCACATTTATAATATTGAATTATTTGATAGAAAGTCATCAGGAATTTATTAAGATTTTTGTAGAACATTATCTTTCTATGTGGCTTTTTACTTATGCTAGCAAAATCTAGAATATATGATAAAACTGTCAAGTGCTAGCTTTTGAATTTTATTCTCCCATTGTGAAGTACATTACATAAATAGAATTGTGATATTCTGCCATGTTAGTAAGATGGACAAAAATACCTCAATCTAGAGGCCAGCAAATTTTTTTTTTTGAGGCGCAGTATCCCTATGTCACCCACCATAGGTGCTGTGACATCACAGCAACCTCAAACTCCTGGGCTCAAGCAATTCTCCCGCCTCAGCTTCCCGAGCAGCTGGGACCACAGGCGCCCACCATAATGCCTGGCTATTTTTTGGTTTTACACTGTTGTTCAGCAGGCCCAACCTGGGCCAGAACCCACCAGCCTCGGTGCATGTGGCTGGTGCCCCACTCACTAAGCTATGGGAGCCGCCAGCAAATTTTTTAAATGAAGGTTCAGAGAGTAAATATTTGAGGTTTTCAGGTTTCATGCAATCTGTTACATTTTCTTTTGTGTTTTTCAAACAACCCTTTAGAAATATAAAAACCATTCTTTATGTAATTTAATTATAAAAAATCACAGATGGACGGAGCCCTGTGGCTCAAAGGAGTAGGATGCCGGCCCCATATAACAGAGGTGGCAGATTCAAACCCAGCCCTGGCCAAAAACTGCAAAACAAAACAAAACATACATTTATTCATAATTACATATTTTACATAATATACTATATTACCGTATATTTTATTTTTTATTTCAGGTTAATATGAAATCACAAACAACTAGGTTACAACGTTTGCATTTGTTAAATAGAGTCCTTATAATTGTTTCCTGTACCCAAAAGGTGTGCCATGGACCCCTACATTGTACCCCCCCTTTTTTTATTAAATTGCAAATGTGTACATGAAGCATTCCAAATTGTATATAAAATAGCACATTATACCCCATAAATGCACTAATAAAAACCATTCTTAATTCCCTAGCAGTACAAAAGCAGTCCTGTAGTTGATTTGGCCCTTGGGCTATAGTGGCTGTGGTTTGCCAACCAGTCCGTTCATCTGTAGGAAATTTTAATGAGAAACACTAGTGATCCAGTAAAAATATTCTAATTTTGGAGCATTATGTATACCATTAATTAAGCATTATTCACAACTCTGCTGATTTGATTTCCACTACGTCTTGAGTAAGGTATACACATGTGACTATTTTTTTACTCTACTTTGTTGTCTGCAGGTGTGTGGACACATAAGTAAGTGCTATAGTGTGGCTGCTCAGTTTGAAGAATGCAGAGAAAAGATCACAGAAATACCTAGCATCATCAAAGATCTGTGTCGAGTGCTGTATTTTGGCAAGGTAGAGTTAATTTTTAATGGTTTCTGGATACAGGATAGCAAACGGCTTTCTTGACAAATAGCCATTCCCAATTTATAATCAGGTGCTTTTCCAAAAAAATATTTGAAAGTAAATTATTTGGTTCTTAAGCATTTTTTCACAAAAATCTTATTATAAATGCTTTGTTTCTAGGCTGACCCATAAAGAATAAGACTAGAATGACATACCTAAAGGGAAGTAGGTACCATCAGAACATTAGAAGAAAGGCAGGTACTAAATAAATCTAATAGCAAAAGGCCATGTGAAACCTGAATGCAGGCAGTGCTTGGGGAGAAAGCGGTTTCCTCCCAATACAAAACTGCCGAGGGAGGTTGACTGTGGGTAGATGCAGTAGGTGACTGGGAAGGAGGGAGAGATTTCTTAAAAAACTGGGCAGAATGAGAGTTGTATTGAATAGGATTGAGGCGCAGATCTGGAACTAGGATGTCTAGAAGTAAGAAATCTGATGGAAATATCTATAGCTCAACTATATCTACTTGATGGTTTTAGGAATATTTGATAAGAATACAAAGCCTTGGCTTGGTGCCCATAGCACAGTGGTTAGAGCACTGGTCTCAGATCTGGGCTGGTGGGTTCAAAACCGGCCCAAGCCTGCTAAACAACAATGACAATTAGAACAAAAAAATAGCTAGGCATTGTAGTGGGCATTTGTAGTCCCAGCTACTTGGGAGCCTGAGGCAAGAGGATTGCTTAAGCCCAAGAGTTTGAGGTTACTGTGATCTATGATGCTCCAGCACTCTGCTGAGAGCAATATAGTGAGACTCTTGTCTCAAAAAAAAAAAAAAAAATACAAACTCTGTTATAAAGAAATAAATCAGGCTCAGTACCCGTGGCACAGTGGTTATGGCACCAGCCACATACACTGAGGGTAGCAGGTTCGAACCCAGGCCAGCTAACATTGACAACTGTGGCAAAAAATAGCCACGCATTGTGGTGGGTGCCTGTAGTTCCAGCTACTTGGAAGGCTGAGGCAAGAGGTTGCTGTGAGCTGTGACACTACAGCACTCTACCAAGGGAGACATAGTGAGACTTGTCTCAAAAATAATAATAATGATAAATTAAAAATAGAGAAATCATTTTGAAAAAATCCTGCATAAAAGCTGTCACTGATGTGGCTAAGTAAGATAAGTCAGCTTATGAGTTGGCATTGACTATTTTTAAAATTTAAAAATACAATAAATAAATCTGGGAAAACTATATTCCCAAGTCTTCCAATAGTAGTCTCAAAGATAGTAACTCTGGTATCTCATGATAAGGGCACTTTTTATTTTAGGCTTTAAAGAAAGTAGGAGTCAGATTTAGACCAGAATTGGAGATAAACATAGCTCCATACATATATACATATATAAAAAAGAAGTAAATATTTTGCAAAATAAACTAGTTAGCTTGACATACATTTATAACCCATTTCTCTTAAAAGCTTTTTTAACTATAATTTTATTTTGTTATTTCTATTCTCCCAGAGTATTCCAAGGGTGGCTGCTCTTGGAGTGGAATGTGTCAGTTCTTTTGCTGTGGATTTCTGGCTACAGACACATCTATTTCAGGCTGGAGTTTTGTGGCATCTGCTTGGTTTTTTATTTAATTATGACTACACACTAGAAGAGAGTGGCATTCAGAAAAGTGAAGAAACAAATCAGCAGGTAATTCTAACTTGCTTAACATTGAACTTGAGCCCACACCGTAGTTTGATGGTAAGTTAATGTGAAGCAAGGCTTCAGCTATCCAGAGCCCTCCAGGGATAAACTGTTTTAACTAAGTTTGTTGTTCTTTAAGCCCTCAAATTTTTCATCTAAACCACTTATGCTTGAAGAAAGGAATTTACAATAGCTTATACTGGACATAATATTTCCTTACTCAGTTTTGTGATGCAGAATTATGATTGCATAATGCAGGTAAATATAATATCAAGCAGTTGGGGCTAATTCCCCAAAACACTTGAGTACTTGTCTGACTGTTACAGGTATATGTATATCTTTTCTGTCTCTCCTGTTCACTCTCATTCCTTGCTCAGATTGTCACTGTGTGCCTCTAGCAAGCAAGTCAGTTTTTCTATTTCCTATACCCCAACCTTTCCCCAACTGTGCTTCTAGTTATTTATGAGATAGTACATTGATGGACAGAGATTTTGATGGTCTTTCCTATAAATGAATAAATTCTGATATATCAGCTTTTTAACATCAATTTGGAGACTCTTTGGGGCATTTGGTCCTTGAAACATATTCCATATTTTGATTCCACAAAGTTATTATTGTGTTAACTCGTGTAAGGTAGTAGATATACTTTAATAGCTTAATTTTTTATACCAGGAAGTAGCCAACAGCCTCGCCAAACTGAGCGTTTATGCTCTAAGTCGTCTTGGAGGGTATTTGCCAGAAGAAGAAGAAACTCCAGAAAATCCAACGATAAGGAAAAGTTTAGCTGGCATGCTAACACCCTATGTTGCTAGAAAACTTGCTGTGGTTAGCGTTACTGAGGTATGTGCTTCAGAGTTAGTCTGTCTGGGTTTTAATGACTAGTGCAAGATCCTTTTAAGTAGTGAAAGGAACACAATAACAGTGATTGCTAGAAACCTAAAAATTGAAAATATTCACATTGTAGAGTCCACCATAATTTTTACCATCTTTAGTCCCAAAGAAATAGGTCAAGAGAGTGAACTTGGAATGGTCTTTCACATTGGGAAGACTACTGGGAGTGAAAAGACCCAGAGTCTGTTTCTAGCTGTTTCTGATAAGCTATTGCTTATTTAGACTCAGAGTTAAAATCCTGGGGTGGCTCCTGTGGATCAAAAGGGTAGGGCACTGGCCACATATGCCAGAGGTGGCCGGTTCAAACCCAACCCCAGCCAAAAAAAACAAAAACAAAAAACCAGAGTTGAAATCCTGGAAGTAAGTGCATCAGTGCAAACATACACATACATGCACATATACTTAGATGCATTGCACAAATAAGTATGACTTGGTGGATCGCCCAACCTTTTTTGTCCTCTTTTGTGGTGATCATTAAAAAAAGATCTAAGAATATAGCATTAAAGAATTAGATAGACTATAGAAATTTATTAATTAAACAGATTAATACATACCCTTTACTTGTAAAAGAATGCTTAAGGGTAGTAAAAGATTTTATAAAAAAATTAAGTGACTAGGCCAGGCACAGTGGCTCATACTATAATCTGAGGACACTGGGAGGCCGAGGTAAGTGGATTGCCTGAGCTCAGGAATCTGAGATCAGCCTGAGCAAGAGCAAGACCCAGTCTCTGCTAAAAATAGAAAAACTAGCTGAGTGTTGTGGTAGGTGCCTGTAGTCCCAACTCCTCAGGAGGCTGAGGCAAGGAGATTGCTTGAGGTTGCTTGAGAGTTTGAGGTTGCTGTGAGGTATGACACCGTGACAGTTTACCCAGGGCAACTGACTGAGATTCTGTCTCAAAAAAAGAAAAAAAGAAGAAAAAAATAGAAATTAAGAGACTAGGTTCATTTTTGGTATAAAAAAGTGAATATAAATTGTTAGATATATACCAGTGTATTAACTGTAGTTATTCCTGAATGGTAAAATTATAGGCTATTTTTCTTTTTTTCTAATCATCATGTATTATTTTTTAAGAAAAAGTGTCTAGATTTCCAACATTGAAGGTACTTTTAGAATTTGGGCAGCTTGTTCATTTTCGTTTGAGTCTGACTATGTGGTTCTCAGTGTAGGCCGTGCATTTCAATTCCCCCTGGTAAGACAAGAGCTCGAGAGGCCCCTCTTTATCTTTGTTCTTTTCCTGAACTTTGTGTTCATCAGTGTGATATTCTGACTGAAAAGAGTGGCTTCAAAAATGCCAACAATTTGGTAATTAACTTCTTTTATAGGCTGTCTTCCCTCCACAATATGATGGTATCTTTTCAAAATTAAACTTTTTTTGTGGCTCAGCGCCTATAGCTCAACCGGCTAAGGCGCCAGCCACGTACACCTAAGGTGGCGGGTTTGAATCCCCAGCCTGTACCCACCAAACAACAATGACGGCTGCAACCAAAAAATAGCCGGGCGTTGTGGCGGGCGCCTGTGGTCCCAGCTACTTGGGAGGCGGAGGCAAGAGACTCGCTTGAGCCCAGGAATTGGAGGTTGCTGTGAGCTGTAATG
>CAUYTI010060401.1:0-21587 GCA_963575145.1 Galago senegalensis
TCAACAAAAGAAGATAAGCCCATGCAATGCACACCCCAGAAAGCCAAGCCAGTGAGGGTAGCTGTCGACCTGGGGAGGGAAAAGATTCTCAGGCCACCAGTGGAAAAATGGAAGAGACAAGATGACAAAGACTTAAGAGAAAAACGTTGTTTTATTTGTGGAAGAGAAGGGCACATTAAAAAGGAATGCCCACAGTTCAAAGGCTCTCCAGGTACGGACACCTATCACGCCTTGATGTTTGCACTAACATCTCAAGGGAAATCTCCTTTTTAGAATTTTTTTACTATTTTCATTATATTTATTTCTCCAACAAATATATACTCAAAAAAGATTTTGGTTTTTAAAAAGTGAAATTCTTTTCCCCCTTTATGAACCTCTGTGTGTCTCAAACACTTATTCCTGGCTTAAGAGTGTTAGGAAAACCATTTGGTGGGCTTTTCTAAGATTATCAATGAAATATAAGTGTGGTAATCCCCAGTACCCGAACAGTATAGCCTTGGTGACAAAAAAACAAGCTGAACTTGAGCTTTGCTACACAGTGTGTGCACTTTTGAAATCAAATCACTGCCCAGCCATGGGGGGGAAGCAGTAGCCTGTGTTATCTCAGGATACTATACTGTGTTTGCAGGTTCACAGTGAGCCACTGATACATTTGTTTATGCACACACAAACACATGCATGGAAAGGGACAAGAACAAAATATGCTGCACGGTTATTGGTTATATCTGCTCAGGGGAATTGTGGAAGATTTTTTTTTGAGATTTTATTTTCATTTTCTACAAGTAAGCATGATTATTCTTATAATGAGGAAAATATACATTATTGGTAGTTCAAAATCATCCTTAAATCTTGCCCCTTTCAGTTGATGGATATGAATTGACCATTTCTGCTAAATGGGTGAAGTATCTGTTGTGGATATCATTTTTGTTGTTGTGGATATCTTTTTAACAGACTGTTACATATAAGGGTACCTTGTGTGTGTATAATAAGCCGTAATTTACAAAGTAATTTATACATTCTCACTTTGTTTCTCAGAACAAATTTGTGCAAGTGGATGGAATTTGACAAGCATTAAAAAAAAAAAAAACCCTGGGAAGTAATATTTTTTTTTTTTAGATAGTCTTACTTTGTCACCGTCAGTAGAGTTCTATGACATCATAGCTCACAGCATCCCCAAACTCTTGGGCTCAAGTGATTCTGTTGCCTCAGTCTCCTGAGCAGCTGGCACTATAGGCACCTGCCAAAATGCCTGGCTATATTTTCAGAGAAGGAGGTCTCACTCTGGCTCAGGCCGGTCTCAAACTCCTGAGCTCAAGCAATCCACCTGGCCTCCCAGGTGTGAGCCATCTCACCTGGCCAGTAATTTATTTTTTTAATTGAAGTCATTAACCCTTGCTATCCTTAAGATGTATATGTTTGGGGATAGCATAAAAAAGTCAGTGCTGCTTTGCAATTTTCTTAAAATACTCCAGTGTTTATAGTTCTCAGAACAGCAATACCTCTATTTTATCATATTCAGCAATATAGTGTATTTTTTTCTTAAGACAGATTTTTATTTATTTTTTATTTTTTTGAGACAGAGTCTCATTTTGTTGCCCTCGGTAGAGTGCTGTGGCATCACAACTCACAGCAACCTCCAACTCTTGGGTTAAGCAATTCTCTTGCCTCTGTCTCCCAAATAGCTGGGACTATAGGTGCCCACTACAACCCCTCACTATTTTTTGGTTGTAGTTGTCATTGTTGCTTGGCAGGCCTGGGCTGGACTCAAACCTATCAGCTCCAGTGTATGTGGCTGGCACCTTAGCTGCTGAGCTACAGGTACCTACAAATAGATTTTTAGATCACCCATTCTTGGTTTTTTTAAGGAGCTTTATATGACAGATATATTTTTTAAATTTTTATCAGTTATTCTTAAAATTGGGCTTAAATATGCGACACAGCTTTGTCCAGCCCACATGAGACATACACCATAATGGAATGATTTTATGATAATAAGAGAAAAATGTGTTTAAGTGGAATTAAAATAATAATAATTGCTAACATTTATTGAGCGATGAGTTAGGCACTGTTTCAAGTACTTTACATGGATAATCTCATTTAATTTTTACAATACCTCTGTTAAATGTGGTGGTATTAATATCCCCATTTTACAGATAAAAAAAATATAAACAGTGCAGGTAGTATACTGGTACTGGTAGGTAGTAAAATGGTTTACTAGTGAAGCTCTCCAAAGAAAGCAGTGATTCTGATGGTCCGCCAGGGAGCAGTAGCAAATCAAAGAGCAGGGGGATTATCAGGCCTAAGGACAAGAACACATCTGGGAGTGTGGTTTCTTCAGAATATAGTATTCACACATTGAAATAAGTAGTCATCATGTTATACAAGTGATATCAGAATGAATAGAGTATGATGAATTTCCCCCAGTAGAAATTGAACATAATCAGCTTGTTCTTATTACCTAAAACTTAGGCTTCTCCCTCTCATTTCTTTAAATATGTATATATTTTTTGTCCCCTAAGTGCGCACTTCTATAATATCAACAAAAAGTCTTTCTGTGAAGGTTTGAAAACAGGACTGGTGCTTTCAATTCAAAATAGGAACAAAAAGTATTAATTTCTTTTTTAGGTATGACTAAATCAGATTATATATTTGGATCCCCTTCTTCACCTAGCCCTTTGAGACCAACTGGTACATTTGTTCAGGTAAACCTAGCTCAAAACAAAGAAGAAAATCTCTCTGTCATCTCTTTATTCAAGAGATATTTGGTGCTCACAGTTCTGTGCCAGGTCCCCAGTGAGGTGCAGACAGTCCTGGGCCCTGCTTCCTCCTGAGTAACTCAGCATTCCTTCTCTGTGCTGCTCATACATGGTGCATGGTGAGGCTTGCTGGGCACGGGATGGCAGGGCCTTGTTCAAGTACTCCAGCTTATGTGTCTTGCTTTTCAATTAACTTGCAAAATTCTGCTGCCCAAATGCTTAATTTCAGCTCTCCTTGGATGTGCTTTCAGTTTTAAGGCTGTTTCAGATGTTGTTCCTTTCGATTTTGTAAACTAGTCTATTTCATTTTTTAGGCAGTGCTTTTACATGAAGACAAAAAGAAACAAAAAACAACAGTTTTTTTGAGTCCCCAGTCAGGTATGTGGGTTTAAACAAAACAAATGTATTACTTTGTTTACTGCATATTTTACCACATGCCTTTGGAGACTCTCCTTTTGAATAAGCTTTAATAGAGATGGACATCATAATCACTTAGGGCAGCAATTCTCAACCTGTGGGTTGTGACTATATTAAAGGATTGCAGCATTAGGAAGGTTGAGAACCGCTGACTTAGTACAACTTTTAAAAATAGAGTTGCCTGGCTCCCATCTTCATTTTCTAAATCTGATTCTTTAGTGGCTGGACGTGGAGCCTGTGTATTTTGTGAATGTTTCAGGTGATTGCTCTACCACCCCTGAACAGGAACCATAGTCTTCAATTATTTGTTCCTCTCCCATTATTTTTATTTCTATTTTGAAATTCCTGCTCTTGGCTTGGCGCCTATAGTTCAACCGGCTAAGGCACCAGCCACGTACACCTAAGGTGGCGGGTTCGAATCCCCAGCCCGGGCCCGCCAAACAGCAATGACGACTGCAACCAAAAAATAGCCAGGCGTTGTGGCAGGCGCCTGTGGTCCCAGCTACTTGGGAGGCGGAGGCAGAAGACTCGCTAGAGCCCAGGAGTTGGAGGTTGCTGTGAGCTATAATGCCACGGCACTCTACCCAGGGGGACAGCTTGAGGCTCTGTCTCAAAAAAAAAAAAAAAAAGAAATTCCTGCTCTTGCCAGCAGCATTTTCATCTCATGATTATTTGGTGTATACTGGAATAAGGAAGGAGAGTAATTGCCAGCCTGAACTCCACTCTTTACCTCTCAGCTGCTCCATTTATTCATTCCTTCAGCAAGTGTTCATTAAGCCTCCCCCACTATAAGTGCAGGGCACTGGCCTCAACACTGAAGATACCTCAGTGAACAAGCAAGGTCCCTTCTCTCATTGATTCTGCATTTTTGTCAGAAGACATAGGCTAGACCACAAGGAAATGTGTAATAATATTCTGTGTGGTGGCAGATGCTAAAAAATAGGAAGCGGGAAAAGGGAATGTTGTACAAGGAGGCAGCCTCTCTGATAAAGTTTAACATTTAAGCAAAGACTCATGAAACAAAGGGGCAGGTCAGGGGGAAATTGGCATTGGACTGTTAAATGCAGAGCCAAAAACTATTCTTGCCCTCTAGCATAGCTGAGGTAGTGCGGTGGCAAGAGTGGAGTGAGCCAGTGGGGGAGTAGTAGGAGGTAAGGTCAGAGAGCAGATAGGTCTGAATCATGAAGTATCTTCAGCAGTGGTAGCCACTGGACTTTTTTTTTTTTTTTTTTTTTTTGGAGTTTTTGCCCCAGGCTGGGTTTGAACCCACCACCTCCAGCTAAGCCACAGGCGCTGCCCACCACTGGACTTTTTTTCTCTAAGTGAAATGAGAGACTGTTGTAAGGTGTTAAGCCAAGCAGTGATATCACCTGAATTCTATTTTAAAAAGTTATTATGGTGGCTACTGGAGGGCATAAGTGAAGACTTAGAATAACAACTAAGGGGCTCCCAACAGTAATTTGAGAAAGAGGTGACTGTTGACATTCTGGGAATTTTCAGCGTGCACCAATAAGATTTATTAATGAGGCTCGGCGCCTGTGGCTCAAGCGGCTAAGGCGCCAGCCACATACACCTAAGGTGGCGGGTTCGAATCCCCAGCCCGGGCCTGCCAAACAACAATGATGGCTGCAACCAAAAAATGGCCAGGCATTGTGGCAGGTGCCTGTAGTCCCAGCTACTTGGGAGGCTGAGGCAGGAGACTCGCTAGAGCCCAGGAGTTGGAGGTTGCTGTGAGCGTGATGCCATGGCACTCTACCCAGGGGGATAGCTTGAGGCTCCGTCTCAAAAAAAAAAAAAAAAAGATTTATTAATGAATAGGTAATAACGTATGAGAGAAAGTGACTCAGAGATGACACTCCAATTTTTGCCCTAAACACTGGAAAAATGGAGGTTGAATTTACTGTTCTGGTGAAGACTCAGAAAAGAGAAGGGTTGGAGCAGAAATTGAGTTCCATTTTAGATGTAAGATACCTTTTGGATACCTAAATAGTTGTCAAGCACCCAATTATGGACTCCAGGAAAATAAAGCCGATCAAGGGAAAGTGGAATCAAGGGATTCCACATCGGATCCCCCTTGGATACCAAAATACATGGATGCTGGAGTCCCTTACAGGCACCCTTCATATCCATGGGAAACCCACTGTACTTTGAATACTGTTAACAGGAGAAAAAGTAATGAGATTATTGACTTATTTAAGTATCTGTCAATAGCAAGATGAATTATCTCAAGTAAAAAATGATCTGAATAGAACTAGGCGTTTATTTTTTTGATGTGTAAATGTTAACATTGGGGGGAGGGTTACATAATTGCGGAAAACATTTGAAATGGCATCAGATCTAACAATCAAAAACTTTTTTTTTTTTTGAGACAGAGTCTCATTATGTTGCCCTCAATTGAGTGCCTTGACATCACAGTTCACAGCAACCTCAAACTCTTGAGCTTAAGCAATTTCTTGGCTCAGCCTTCCAAGTAGCTGGAACTACAGGTGCCCACCACAACACGCGGCTATTTTTTTGTTGCTATTTCATTGTTTAGCTAACCCAAGCCAGATTCAAACCCACCAGCCTGTGTATATGTGTCCAGCGCCCTACCCACTGAGCTACAGGCACCGCCACAGTCAACATTTTTTTAAAAAGATAAAAAGATAGGTGGGCTCTGTGAGAAGATATGAGAACAGCTCTTTTCTGGGAATGTTTGTCATTGCCCTCAGTGGAGTGCATGCCCTTAAAAATAAGAGTTTAGCTAGTACAGTGTCTCACATCTTTAAGTCTAGCACTTTGGGAGGCCGAAGGCTCTAGAAGTTCCAGATCAGCCTGGGCAACAGAGAGACTTTGTCTCCATTTAAAAAAGAAGAAAAAAAAAAAATAGACAAACTAGCTGGGCAAGTGGCTTGAGCATATAATCCTAGCTACTGGGGAAGATGAGGAGGGAGGATCCCTAGAGTCTAGGAGTTTGTGGTTGCAGTTAAACTTTATGATGTTACCACATTCCAGCCCAGGTGGCAGAACAAGACCCTGTCTCAAAATTTAAAAAGTAGAAAAGGAGGAATAGTTCTATTGGGGAAAGCCCCTAAATCCAATAAAAGTGAATTGAGAATGGGGACTGCTGTGGGGTAAGCCGATCGAGAGCAACCCTGAAAGGCAGCTGAGGAGACTGATGTACTAGATCATACCCTAGTTAACTTTGTGCGTTTAAGAGGGGAAAATACATAGGAAACTCTCTAACCATGTTGGTGGGATTTTTCCCCCATAGCTCCTCTGAAATTTTGAGGCTTACATAGATAGCACATGGAGACACACCAAAAGAATGTTTCATTTATTTATTTACTTTTGAGACAGAGTCTCACTATGTCACCCTCAATTGCTGTGGCATCACACCTCACAGCAACCTCAAACTCTTGGGCTCAAGCAATTCTCTTGCCTCAGTCTCCCAAGTAACTAACTGGGACTACAGGCACCCACCACAAGGCCTTGCTATTTTTTGTTGCAGCTGTAATTGTTGTTTAGCTGGCCCCAGCCTGGGTTCAAACCCACCAGCCTTGGTGTACGTGGCTGGCACCATAACCACTGTGCTACGGGCACCAAACCAGAATGTTACTTTTATAAGTTTCACCCTTCAGCAGATATATCTGAAGCATTTTACATGAGAAAAATACTGCTCTTTCCTTGGTCAAGACGTTCATTTTGCCAAGGATTTAAGGTATTATTGTATTTAAGAACATGAGTTCCTGTAGTCAGATTGCATGAGTGTGAACTCTAGCTTTGTGATCTTAAAAGACCTTCTTAGGCTCCACATGCCTCAATTTCTCCATTTGTAAATAGGGGATATTAATAATACCTGACTGGCAAGGATGTTGAGAAATCCATGTAAAAGTACTCAGAATAGCAGCCACATGTGTGAGAGCAGAGCAAAGCTCATGGTGGTGATTGCACTGATGTGGCATTATCTCTGCGTGGTATTGCCAAGCCTGCAGGTGCCAGCATTGTTCCTGCTAGAGACTGTACACATTTGAAAGCAGAATTTTTTTTTTTGAGACGAGAGCCTCAAGCTGTCCGCCTGGGTAGAGTGCTATGACATCACAGCTCACAGCCATCTCCAGCTCCTGGGCTAAAGTGAATCTCCTGCCTCAGCCTCCCAAGAGCTGGGACTACAGGTGCCCGCCACAAGGCCTGGCTATTTTTTGGTTGCAGCTGTCATTGTTATTTGATGGGCCAGGCTGGATTTGAACCCTCCACCTTAGGTGTATGTGGCTGGCACCTTAGCCACTTGAGCCATAGGTACCAAGCCTGAAAGCAGAATTTTATAACAATTTAGTAATTTTTTTTAAAGTGAGAGAAATACAGATGCAAGACATATACATAGGTAGGCATTACCAATTGATCTCTATAATTATCTTCTAAGTAAAAGATTTACTACAGAAGAAATTTGTTACAATAATTATTGTGCTTTATACCAGGTACAAGAAAATATTTATAGGTAGTTAAAATGTCTTATCCGATAAATTAAACTGAACCAGCCTGGACCGGACACCATCTCTATAAAAAATTAAAAAATAAACCAAGCATGGTAGTACACACCTGTAGTCCTAGCTACTTAGGAGGCTAAGGGTGGGGGATCACTTGGGCCCAGGGGTTCGAGCCTGTAGTGAACCATGATAATGCTCTTGCACTCCAGCCTGGCAAACAGAAAAAGACCCTGTGCCAAAAAACAAAACAAAGCAACAACAACAAAAAAAACCTTGAGTTTAAGTTTGATCAGACACTAAAGTCTGAAATCCAGCCCAGTAATTATCTAGCCTTTACATATTTCAGTTTCATTAGGTAAATCAAGGCTAACACCTCACAGGACTGTTGTTAGAATTTACTTGATACAGATAAAGCACTTAACACAGCATCAGACACATCTCATCACTCAATAAATTATCACTGTCCTTTGTTACTATAGTGAACAGAAAGTCTTCAACCTTCCTATAATTTATTTAATTTATAGGACAAAACTATTTTTAAACTTACTCCATTTTGATCTTGACTTGAAATCTTAAAAGTTACAAATGCTATAAGAGATTGGATATCTTTTTACCCTAGTGAGGATGTATACTTAAATAACTTTGGTCAGAATTTTAAAGCCTACTTATTTTAAAAACAAAAGCAAAAGACCAATGGTCTTTATGATAAATTTAGAATAATAGAAATACTTTTAAAAATAGTATGGGGAGGTTTCATCATCAGTGAATATAGATCCCATCTTTTTGATGGCCTTCTTTTGGTATATTAGTGTATAAATATGCTATTATTTACTTAATTATTCCTTATTAATAGACTGGCTGTTTTCACATAATTGGTATATTAAATGTCTTCAAAACATTTTTGCTTATATATTCTCTCCCCAAATATTAAGCGCTCATATATCATCTTACACATTTTTAAAGTTTATATCTAAATTTTTCATCATAATTGCCAACTACATAATTGGGGGAGTTATAAATACTGACATTTTAGGCTCGGCACCTATAGCTCAACTGGCTAAGGCGCCAGCCACGTACACCTAAGGTGGCGGGTTCGAATCCCCAGCCCGGACCTGCTAAACAACAATGACAGCTGCAACCAAAAAAATAGCCGGGCGTTGTGGCGGGTGCCTGTGGTCCCAGCTACTTGGGAGGCGGAGGCAGGAGACTCGCTTGAGCCTAGGAGTTGGAGGTTGCTGTGAGCTGTAATGCCACGGCACTCTACCCAGGGGGACAGCTTGAGGCTCTGTCTCAAAAAAAAAAAAAAAAATCAGGGCAGACAGGAAGTCATCCGAGCAAGAGGACTTGGTGAGGCAAAAGCTAAAAAGAGGTAACCAACCACAGGTAAGTATGAAACCCAGGACGTGAGTTCAGAAAGTGAGTGCGTGCTTGGTAAGGTATGCCACTGGCCACTGGGATCTGACCTTGTGATTCTAGACAAGAAAATGCAGGGTCCAGAGAACTCTAGCCACCTGAGATGGGCACAGTGTTGTCCATAGGTAATACTTGGTCTGTGACAATGATGCCTTTCTGGACAGCAATGAGTTTGCCCAATGGCGCTTGGAATGCCCAGGCCAATGTGTACTCCACCCTGTCTTCTCTACCTATGGGAAACTGTGGGCCAAGGCTTTCTAATAAATGCTAAGGCTTACAAAATCAGTGCTTAACATTCCATTGCTGTGACTAAAAGTTTTGATTCTATAGCAAGAGTGAGAGGACAGCTGGAACACAAATTT
This sequence comes from Galago senegalensis, assembly GCA_963575145.1. NCBI lineage: Eukaryota > Metazoa > Chordata > Mammalia > Primates > Galagidae > Galago > Galago senegalensis. Next base: position 9,415 of record CAUYTI010060401.1, read on the forward strand.
TTTCTTAAACCTTTTATAGGCTTGGAGCCTGTGGCTCAAGTAGCTAAGGTGCCATACACCTAAGGCGGCAGGTTTGAATCCAGCCCCAACTCGCCAAACAACAATGACAGCTGCAACCAAAAAATAGCTGGGAATTGTGGTGGGCGCCTGTGGTCCCAGCTACTTGGGATGCTGAGGCAGGAGACTCGCTTGAGCCCAGGAGTTGGAGGTTGCTGTGAGTTGTGATGCCACGGCACTCTACTCAGGAGGATAGCTTGAAGCTCTGTCTCAAAAAAAAAAAAAAAAGCCTTTTATATACTAGATTGGAGAAAAAGAGATGACTCATTATTTCATTTAGATGACTGATTATTGCATGGAGGTTTCACGAGGGACAGGCAGCTTTATTGCAGATGCAAGCTCACTCCTGAAATTGTTTAAAAAGCAAGAGACAGACTACAAGCTCATGATGGCAAGTAGCAATGATCTTTATTTCTGACCTCCTTATATAGTAGGTTGGTCATGTACACTCCATTAATCAATAATCAAAGCATTCTTACCATTAAATTTTCTTTTTTTTTTTTTTTAGACAGAGCCTCAAGCTATCCCCCTGGATAGAGTGCCCTGGCATTACAGCTCACAGCAACCTCCAACTCCTGGGCTCAAGCGAGTCTCTTGCCTCCGCCTCCCAAGTAGCTGGGACCACAGGCGCCCACCACAACACCCGGCTATTTTTTGGTTGCAGCCGTCATTGTTGTTTGGCGAGTTGGGGCTGGATTCGAACCCGCCACCTTAGGTGTATGTGGCTGGCGCGTTAGCCACTTGAGCCACAGGTGCCGAGCCACCATTAATATTTTCTACATTTATTTCAACCTTCAAAGGAGACACAAAGTCTGGAAACTTGAGATTACTAAAAAGGGAGTAAAATTGAAAACTTGAGATAACCAAAAAGGAAGTAAGACCTTGAGTTTTACCATGTACTCATATTGTAGCAAACAAGTTTATGGCTTTTGTTTATCTGCAGTCTGGAGGCCATGCAGCTTTACAATGTATGTTTTCACATACATCAACCTCTGGGTCGTGTCTCTGCAGGAGGGGCTATCAACCCCTATCCTTGCAGGCTTAACAGCCACTTAGATCAGAGTTGTTAAAGGTGGACTTTTACCTCCGGACCTTCAGGCCCTGTCATGCTGGCCAAGGCAGCCAGGTCTTTAACAGAGCTACATTCCACAAAAGCCTATTTACCTGTTACTGAAATTTAAAGTGAGCACATAGCATGTGGGATTTTATCCCACAACTGATTGATTTCCTTGCTCTCTTTCTGGGAGAGACTTATTGTGTAAATTACATACCCGGATTACCTTTTCTCCAGAGCACAATAGCCTTCCAATGAAGGTTCTACTTGAATATGCCTGGTAGGTGTTACTCCAGCATCTGGGAGGTGAGGAGAAATGGCCAGAAGAAATCAATGTTATGCCCTAACTCCATGTTGCTAAAGACTTTGCTAAGGGCTTTTAACATTACCCCTTTAAACAGGAAACCCAGAAGAAAGAGTTTAGTAATAACCATAAAATTTGGTGAAACCAGAGCTCGGCCTTGTAAGCACTTCTTTTACCAGGCTCTTGTGAAATTTGGCTTGTGTTAGGGACTCCTCCTCCCCTATTAAAAGTACCTTATAAAAGGTTTCCACCCTCTGCTTCTAGGGGTCGAGAGACTTTGCAATGTGAGCTTGCTCTTGGTCCTGCCAATCAATAAAGGATCTTTGCTTAATTTGGACTCAGTGTGCTGTTTTTTCTCTATTCCATTTGCTTTGGGTATAACACCAACATCCAGGTAAATTTCTCTATCTGGGAAGAGGATACCACTAGGAAGGCCATCAGGACCATCTCATTTGAGGTTCAAATAACCAGAAGCTTGACCACCAAAAAAAGTCCATATCCTCTTAACCTGAAACGTTGATAGACATAGCCCTTTTGATTGACAAATTTATGAGATGGGCCTATGAGTCCCTATCAATCTTTTATAGCATACCTGTTCTTTTCATTGAAAACCCTGGAACAGAGTAATGCTTGTTTGTCCAAGACCTAAGTGTAATAAATAATGTAGAATTATGTAGTCATCTAACGGTACCTGACCCTTATGGTCTTTTGATTATTGGACCTTTAATGTACAATTACTTTGTGTTGTACTCTGTGTCTCTCTACCTGTATCCTTAGGAGTACACTTTCCATTTTGAGTCCATGTTCTACTTAATGATATGAAACTTGCACAAACAGGGGCTTAAGAGAGGAGAGACTACTTGGCTTTCTGGTTTCCCCTTGTCAGTTGCTAGGTTTATCAAGTGGACTAGAGCAGCAGTGGGTTCTGACTACTTTTCACAAGGAATGTTTCTTACTCTGTAAGGAAAATCATCCTACTTTTTGTAGCAGTGATTTCTTTGTGTTAATTTTTTTCTTGGCTTTCAAAAGTTTGTGCTGTGAAATAATAAATACTACAAATACAGATTAAAGTCAAACTATTACCCAAATACAAGATGGCAACAACCTTTAGTTTCTAATCTTTTTCTAATTGTGAAGAAATTTATTTGAGATCTGAGAATTAAGTTTGTGCATTTGCCGCTGTGTGAGTACAGTATTTGTGCAAACAACTCAGCGAGTTATATCAGTGTCTCTCAGTTCTGTTTTTATTGGCATGTGTTGGTGTCTTACTAGCTGAAGTTTATTTTTGTTTTTGTGTGTTTTTGTGCTGTAATCGCCTATTCAGGAAGTGTGCTATGTCTTTTGGAAAGAGAGCTGTGTATTTCTCCACCCCAGGGCTGGACCGGTAGGATCAGACAGTGTAGGAAAACAGCTCTCATCAGGGAAGACAAACGCCAGCTAGATAGTCAGGTCATAGGTCTGCAATGCTATGCTCATAGGACTCTTAAGCCAGGTGAGCTGAAAGAGCTGCTTTCACATTAGTAGAAAATGTACTTGCTGTGACCAAATGACGGCTATATCTTGACAAATGGCCTCAGACATAACATTGAGGAAAGTCATCAGTCTTTTTTAACATTATTGCAAGTCATCTCCTTGGAACTGCAATCTGGGCCACTTGCTGTGCCCAGTGTGGTCCCATAGTGCACTCCTAGTGCACAGGTAACACAGTCCGCCTCAATGGCCCTGAGTGTACAATGTCAGAGACCTTCGGTTTCCTTCCCAAAGTAAGCTGTGCTCATCTTGCAGACAGTACTCTGTGCAGGAATCGTGTGAATGAGAGACTCACCAGAACAGTTCCCAAAGAAGCTCATTCTGGAACTTTCCCATGAATCCTCAGGTGAACCTCACTTGTCTTTCCTCCCTGTTCCTGAAACTCATTGTCCCTAAACCTGAAGCCCTACTGAGTGCTCTCTGAATACTAATCCTCTCAGCCATTGAGAAACATACTTTCTGCCAATTCCCTATATAAGTTATCTGTTTGTCTGTTTGGGGGGACCAAAAAGCAAAATTCTATCTGGTGCTCTATCTTGGAAGTTGCCCTTGGAAAAAAGTTTTTTCCTGGAATTTCCCCATAGGAAGTAGGTCTTGATTCTGTGGGAAAATGAGTCTGTTTGTTTGTTTTTGTAGAGACAGAGTCTTACTTTGATGCCCTCGGTAGCGTGCTATGGTGTCACAGCTCACAGCAACCTCCAGTTCCTGAGCTTAGACGATTCTCTTGCCTCAGCCTCCCAAATAGCTGGGACTACAGGCACCTGCCACAACGCCCGGCTATTTTTTGTTGTAGTTTGGTCAGGGTAAGGTTTGCACCCACCACCCTCGGTATATGGGACTAGCGCCCTACTCACTGAGCCACAGGTGCTGCCTGGAAAAATAAGTTTTTGAGTGAGGACTTCTAAACCAACACCTTAGAAGTCCTAATCTAGCCTAGATAATCAGGAGCTGAAGTTGTCAACAAAGTTGATTCTTCTTTTTAGCAGAGTCTGGAATCTGAGAGGTTCTGGCTGACAAAGAGCTTTCAGTTTCCTCACCAGGGGATACTGTACTTGCAGACAGTACTCTGTGCAGGAATCGTGTGAGTGAGAGACTCACCAGAACAGTTCCCAAAGAAGCTCTTTCTGGAACTTTCCCTCTCCTGTCACTTCTCATCTGGAAGAATCATTTCTTCTTCTGTTGTTGTTTTTTTTTTTAGACAGAGTCTCACTATGTCACCCTAGGTAGAGTACTGTGGCATCACTGCTCACAGCAACCTCTAACTCTTGGGCTTAAGCAATTCTCTTGCCTCAGCCTTCCAAGCAGCTAGCACTGCAGGTGCCTGTCATAGTACCCGGCTATTTTTTGTGGTTTTTGTTGCAGTTGCCATTGTTGTTTTAGCTGGCCTGGGCTGGGTTTGAACCTCCTAGCTTGGATGTATGTGGCCGGTGCCCTACCCATTGAGCTATGGGCACAGCCCGAGAGACCAATCAATAAACCAAATCAATAAGCAAAAATATTGGAATTGATTGATTATTGATTGATTGATCAATAAACCAAATCAATAAATATTTATTTATTTATTTATTTATTTATTTTGAGACAGAGCCTCAAGCTGTCCCCCTGGTAGAGTGCGGTGGCATCACAGCTCACAGCAACCTCCAACTCCTGGGCTCAAGTGAGTCTCCTGCCTCTGCCTCCCAAGTAGCTGGGACCATAGGTGCCCGACACAATGCCTGGCAATTTTTTGGTTGTAGCTGTCATTGTTGTTTGGTGGGCCTGGGCTGGATTGGAACCTGACACTAGCTGGGACCATAGGTGCCCGACACAATGCCTGGCAATTTTTTGGTTGTAGCCGTCATTGTTGTTTGGTGGGCCTGGGCTGGATTGGAACCTGACACCTTAGGTGTATGTGGCTGGTGCCTTAGCCACTTGAGCCACAAGTGCCAAGCCATTACTGTGTCTTCATTACCTAGGACAGCACTTATCACTTAAGTTTTCCATGAATGTTTGTAATGAGTGAATGATCAATGAACATTAAATAAACACTTGAATCACTATGATGCCAGGAAGAGGTATGTTGCAATAACACAAGGAAAATATTACCATGAGTGAGAAGTGAGAAATTTGCCCCAACCCCCATCTTTTTTTGTCATTATATAGAATGAAATGAAGTCTGTAACAGAACAATAGTTACAGCTTCTACACATATGAGGACATGTAAAAATGAGAGCCTCTATGTGGTTCATACCTGTTACAGAAAACTTTACAAAAATATATTTAAACAAAGTCAAATCCTTAGAAGGAAGTAATTATGTGGATTTTTTTGCATTTTTAAACTAAGTTGAGGTATGGATGCTTTTCTCAAAGTATAACTACCTTCTGGTTTGTTCCTTTTTCTGTCTTTTTTAACATGTTTCTGTTATCCAATTATAATACACTATGTCAGGTAGAATTTTAACTATGCCTAAAACAGTTTCCTTCTGCCATATTACATGCTGTCTGCATTGTTGTTCTTTCTGGTCATAAAGAAAGCAAGATGTCAGTGCTGTAATTCTTACTTCATTAATTCTAAAATATTCATTAAATACACATATCTTCTATCTTAGAGGGAATGGAAGCTTCTTCTTAGAAAATGAATAATGGGGCTTGGCACCCATAGCACAGTGGTCATGGTGCCAGCCACATACACCAAGGGTGGTGGGTTCGAACCTGGTCTGGGCCAGTTAAACAACTGCAACAAAAAAATAGCTGGGCATTGTGGCAGGCACCTGTAGTCCCAGCTACTTGGGAGGCTGAGGCAAGAGAATCACTTAAGCCCAAGAGTTTGAGGTTGCTGTGAGCTGTGACACCATAGCACTCAACTGACGGCAACATAGTGAGACTCTATCTCAAAAGAAAAAGAAGAAGAAAAAGAAAGTGAATAATAGCCTCCTTCTTTGGGTATCTCATTTACATCATGCTCTTGACCTGTGTGGGCCTGCCAAACAACAATGACAACAACAACAACAAAAAAATAGCCAGGTGTTGTGGTAGGTACCTGTAGTCCCAGCTACTTGGGAGGCTGAGGCAAGAGAATCACTTAAGTCCAGGAGTTTGAGGCTGCTGTAAGCTATGATGCCAAGGCAGTCTACTGAGTATGACAAATAGTCATTGTCTATGAACTTTTATCAGCAATAAATATCTTCATTTTTATTACTTTAAATTTGTAAGCTAAATTTTTTTTAATGTAATGTGTTAGGTGGATCATGTAATTTCTATGTTTGTAGAACATAGAAAAAAAATTTTTTTTGCAATTTTTTTTGGTGAGGGCCGGGTTTGAACCCACCACTTATGGTATATGGGGTTGGTGCCCTACTCCATTGAGCCACAGGTGCCGCCCAGAACTCTAGGATTTTAATTGCAAAAAGTAATGAAAATATGGTTTTATTTCATATGAAGAAATTATTTAGGCTGGGCATAGTGACTCATGCCCATAATCCCACCACTCTATGAGGCTGAGGCTGGTGGATTGCCTGAGCATAGAAGTTTAAGACCAGCTGAAACAAGAGTGAGACCCTGTCTCTACTAAAAATAGAAAACTTGTCATGTGTAGTGGTACACACTTAAAGTTACAGCTACTAAGGAGGCTGAGGTAATGGGGTAGCTTCAGGCCAAGAGTTTGAGGTTGCTGTGACCAAGCAGCATAGTACTCTGCCAAGTGTGACAGAGTAAGTCTCTGTCTTAAAAAGAAATAGAAATAATTTATTTTTGTTAGGTATGATAACATCATTTTCCATAAGAATTTTGAAATCATTAGATACAGTTAGTGAAATACCTACAAACTAAATAATGTTGTCTGTTATATTTACTTTAAAATATGACTAGGGTGAGTGAAGTTGGTATTACTAATTAATGGCAAGATGATAAAAATTGTGGAAGCATGGGTGGCACCCATAGCTCAGTGGGTACATACACTGAGGTGGGTGGGTTTGAACCCAGCCTGGGCCAGCTAAAACAACAATACAACCTATGGGTGGCACCCATAGCTCAGTGGATACATACACTTAGGTGGGTGGGTTTGAACCCGGCCGGGGCCAGCTAAAACAACAATATAACCACAACAAAAAAAATATCTGGGTGTTGTGGCGGGCACCTGTAGTCCCACCTATTTGGGAGGCTGAGGTAAGAGAATTGCTTAAGCCCAAGAGTTGGAGGTTGCTGTGAGCTGTGACACCACAGCACTCTACTGAGGGCGACATAGTGAGACTCTGTCTCAAAAAAAAAAAATCTGTGGAAGCAACTTGATTGGTATTAGTTGTGATGGGTTTTATTATATAATTATTTCCACTATTGTGGAAATGTGTGCATGTCTATCATAATGCTTAAGTAAAGAAAATAAAGTGTTTTGATAAAAAGTATAACATAGTGCTCATCATCCCTTTTACTAATAATTATTTTTCCAGACCGTAATAGTAAATTTTGAGGTTTGTCACCAGATCAGGGTGTGACAATTTCAGGTAAATGAGTAGGAGACAATTGGCATTAGCATTGAGAAGAGAATACTCTAAATGTCCTCCAAGGGTGGACAGCAAAGTTACCAAAAATATTTGTGCAAGATTGTCTATGTGGGTGGTACTGAGAAATATCATTCTTACCATGATGACTCCATTATATTTTCCTAAGAATCTGTGAGTTAGACTTGGTACCTATAGCTCAAGCTGCTAAGGGGCCAGCCACATACACCAGAGCTGGTGGGTTCGAATCTAGCCTGTGCCTGCCAAACAACAATGACAACTACAACTAAAAAAATAGCTGGGCATTGTGGTGGGTGCCTGTAGTCCCAGCTACTTGGGAGACTGAGGCAAGAGTCTCAGGACTCTTAATTGCTTAAGCCCAGGAGTTGGAGGTTGCTGTAAGCTGTGATGCTACATCACTCTACAGAGGGCAACTTGAGGCTCTGTCTCAAAAAAAAAAAATCTCTGGATTAGAACAGTGTGTCATCTAGAAATTAAAGTAGGAGGACCCTTGTGATGTGTCAGTCGCACACTGAGGTGCTGAGCCCTGCCCAGGTGCAGGACCAGCACAGCCTTTACCTGTCACTTCTCCTGGCTCCCTATCCCTGGTTAGCCAGCTCAGTCCCCAAGTGTTGCTGCTTGGTGCTGTCCACAGGAGAAGAAGAATCTGTTGCTGTGCCCATCAGTGGTTAATTTTGGGAATCAAAGTCTGGAAGGGTGGATTAATTAGTGAAGGTGACTAATTCCCGGAGATTGTGGATGTACTTATCAGACTTCAGGTACCTCTCAGAAACCTAGATCTCACCCCCAACCTGCCGTCTAGTCACAGTGATCACAAGTCTTATGTGTATAACCCATGCTTTGCAGTGTATTTGCAGAGTTATGTAACCAAAATACTGAGATTCCTTCTTGGAGAGTCACTGACATTAGTTCAGTGTATGACTTCTGGAAGACAGATAGGCATCCATCAAGCAGTGTATGAAGTGTGTGTCTACTGGTAGACACTTTTTGCACTGAGGCCCCTTCTTTCCTTTGAGATAATATTTCTACCACCTTTGGGCTTGAGGAGAGATGATAGGGAGTAGAATGTTCCCTTATTTCTGACAACAAAAAACTGTGGTTCCCACCAGCCATGTGTCTGATGTTAGTAGAGTCAGAGCCCTTAGAGCCGCACTTCAATGTGGCAGCAACTGGCCACATGGTGTTCTGAATTTAGCTGTGATCTACACTTAATACATAGAATGAATTTTAAAGTTATATAACAAAAGTAATTCATTAATTTTTTTAATGATCAATTATGAGAACAAAACTATTTTTGGATATATTGGGTTAAATAAACAACGGCAATCAATTTAACCTATTTCTTTATCTTTTCTTTTATGTGGCTGCTAGAAAATTCACAAAGACACACATGTCTCTCATTTTATTTCTGTTGGACAGGGTCCTTTAAAGGACTGCCTCCCCTTTCAAAGCTCAGGCTGCCTCGTCATCAGACTAGAGTTCAGAAAAATTAAACAGAATCTCAGACTTTAAAATAATTTTGCTTTTCACAAGATGGTGCTGAAGGCGAAGAAGGAAGCTCCTTTTCCTCCCAAAGCCAAAGCCAAAGCCAAAGCAAAGGCATTGAAGGCCAAAAAGCAGTGTTGAAAGGCAACCAGAGACACACACAAAAGAATATTTGTATATCACCCACATTTTGGTGGCTGAAGACACTGTTGCTCCTCCGGAGGCAGTGCAAATATCTTAGGAAGAGCTCCCCCAGGAGAAACAAGCTTGACCACTGTGTCATCATCAAGTTCTCCCTCACTACTGAGTTCACTGTGAAGAAAAGAGAAGAAAACACCACACTTGTGTTCACTGTGGATGTCAAAGCCAACAAGCACCAGGTCAAATAGGCTGTGAAGAAGCTCTATGACATTGCTGTGGTCAAGGTCAACACCCTGACCAGGCCTGATAGAGAGAAGGCATATGTGCCACTGGCTCCTGATTATGATGCTTTGGGTGTGGCCCACAGAATTGGGGTCATCTATATCAGGTGCAGCTGGATAGTTCTAAATACAGAGTAGACTTAAAGTTCATGTGCAATTTATATAAAAACTTTCAAATTGAAAATAAAATAGTAATTAAATTTAAATAGTAAAGTTTTAAGTTTAAATAGGAAAATATTTTAAATTGCACATGAACTTTATGTTCACCCTGTATATAACTTTTCATCATAAAAAATACATATATAATTGTTAATATGTTGTTTCCATGAGTGGAAACCCTGTATATACTGTGTGTGTATATATAAACACATACATATGTGTCTATAATTAAAATTGATAAATAGATATAATTTATATTCAGATTAAATACAAATATCCCTAAGGCAGAGCTGTAACCCAGAGAAAGCACAAAGCTCTGTGTAAAAAGAGCTACCGAGTTTGTTAGGTAAAGTCCATGTTGTAGCTGAGCCCTCCATCTGGGAGGTGCACCATATACCCCTATGTTGTGGCTGTTAGCTGAGAACTTGAATACCTCCTGGCTGAAGCCTCCTGCAGTGTCAACCCCCTCACGGGAGACTAGAGGTAATTTCACCCTGCTCTAAACTGTCATGGCCTTTGCTTTTGTGACTCCCAATGTGGTTAATCTGTCTATTAGGTTACTAAGTTACTTATGTGCATTTTTTTTTTTTGAGACAGAGCCTCAAGCTGTCCCCCTGGGTAGAGTGCTATGGCTTCACTGCTCATAGCAACCTCCAACTCCTGGGCTCAAGCGAGTCTCCTGCCTTAGCCTCCTAAGTAGCTGGGACCACAGGCGCCCATCACAGCGCCTGGCTATTTTTTTGGTTGCAGCTGGCATTGTTGTTTGGCAGGCTGGGGCTGGATTCGAGTATGTGGCTGTGCCTTAGCCACTTGAGCCACAGGCGCTGAGCCTTATGTGCATGTTTTTAACTAGATATCATAATGTATATTGAAAATGCCTTCAAAGCAAACTCTAACTCCTATTAAAATAAAAGGTGCCCAAGCCTAGCGCAGAGTTTTTCATTCCTTTAGTCGAAATTTGTTAAACAGCTACTCTATGGCAAGTATGGTGTCCCTGGAATATTGGGATGAATAAAGTCATTACCCTGTCCTTAATAATAAAAAAAAAAGTGCTGCGGTGAAGAAACTGTTAGCGGCCTTTTGTTGGACGGCATTCCTGTCACTCAAGGTTAGAGAGGTGGGGCCTAGACTCTATCCAATCAGAGATGCTCCAAAATGAACTGTCCAATGAGATGCACAGCCAGAAAGAAGAAGGCGGCTCCGGGAATCCGGAGCAGCATTCGTCTCTTGCACTGGGCAGTGATCTGGGTTACCGTCTTCAGCCTTTGCATGTCCTGGAAAATCCAGGTATCTCTACAGCCGCCTGTCACCCTGTGACCTTCAGGTACTCGGAGATCTGTAGGGACGACACCGGGGCATCCCGGAAGCTGGGAAATGGTGAGTGCCGGAGACTGGGTGTCCTGAGAGGGGGAGGGGCGTGGTTGGGGCCAGAAGTGGCTGCGGCGGGACCCGGGAATTTCACTTCAGTTTTACAGTCTTCAGACTGAAATTTGCCACTAGCACCGTTGGCCCTCAGACCCTGTGAGCAAAAGGTGGAGTGAGGCAGGCAGCTGGGACTCTGTTTCTCAGGCCCCTTCCTGTAGCGGTTACCTGGACCACGGCCCAGGGCCCTTGAGCAGCTATGTGCCTGGAGCTCCGGGTGTTCCTTCCACGTGGTGACAATGGAAGGGTCCTAAATGGAAGAATCCTAACTGGGTGTGGGGGGCTTGTTCCACCCAACTGGGTGTTGGGGCTGTAGTCCGTGGGGCCCCCAATCCCTCCATTCTGTTAAAAGTAAACTCAGGGCCGGGCACGGTGAGTCAAGCTGTTGCCAAACCGAAAGTGGCTCGGTTGCCTGTAATCCTAGTTAAACACAGAGACAGGAAGTTGATTCCTGAAAAGGCTTTCATTATCGGAAAGGCTGGCAGTTCTGGAGAGCAGCGAGATTAATTTTTTTTAACTGTTTTGTCTATGTAATACATTTTAAGAATTTACACAGAGGATAATTTCCGAAGTATATTAAAAATATGCTTATGTGATTAACAGCATGTAGGCAAGTTAAAAATATGTAACACTCAGAAACTAATCAAAGATATGCTATGAACTTGTTCTATAATGCAACATTACTTCCTCGGGTTTTTTTTCAAGTTTTTTTTTTTAATCTTTATTCCCTATTTCTGGTTTGGCCTGTTTGACTGACTTACTGCTCCTATGTTTTCAAGTGCATTCTCTGTTCACAAATAGCTAAGAAAGGTTGAGGGTGTGTCTGTGTCTACCACATTCTCTACTTTTATTTTATTTTCATGTCTATGAAATTGATTTCAAATGGAAATAACTTCTCGCGGCCCAGTGCGAGGAGGAGGAGATAACCTGAGTGGAAATGGTGGGAAATTAGAAAGACACGCAAGAGGCTCGGCACCTATAGCTCAACCGGCTAAGGCGCCAGCCACGTACACCTAAGGTGTCGGGTTCGAATCCCCAGCCCGGACGCGCCAAACAACAATGACGGCTGCAACCAAAAAATAGCCGGGCGTTGTGGCGGGCGCCTGTGGTCCCAGCTACTTGGCAGGCGGAGGCAAGAGACTCGCTTGAGCCCAGGAGTTGGAGGTTGCTGTGAGCTGTAATGCCAGGGCACTCTACCCAGGGGGACAGCTTGAGGCTCTGTCTCAAAAAAAAAAAAAAAGAAA